>JAUJEF010000416.1:0-74640 GCA_030444885.1 Citrus sp. QX-2021 | reverse complement strand
TTTTGTGGCCTCTTCCGCTGGACGAATCTTGGCGCCCGGCCTTCGGGCGGGTATTTTTGGGCGCGCTGTGCCCGCGGCCTATTTTTGGCACACGGAGGCGCCTCGCAAAGTCTCGCGCCATTCGAGTCCGGCGGACGAGTGGCCTCTTCCGCTGGACGAACTTGGCGCCCGGCCTTCGGGCGGGTATTTTTGGGCGGCTGTGCCCGCGGCCTATTTTTGGCACACGGAGGCGCCTCGCAAAGTCTCGCGCCATTCCGAGTCCGGCGGACGAGGTTGGCCAGCCCCACCCCCCAGGGCTGTAGCCCACCCGTGTTTGGGGCCTTTTTCCGCTGGACGAACTTGGCGCCCCGGCCTTCGGGCGGGTATTTTTGGGGGCGGCTGTCCCACACGACTATTATACGCACACGCAGGAGCCTCGCAAAGTCTCGCGCCATTCCGAGTCCGGCGGACGAAGTTGGCCAGCCCCACCCCCCAAGGCTATAGCCCACCCGTTTTTGTGGCCTCTTTCCGCTGGACGAACTTGGCCCCCCGGCCTTCGGGCGGGTATTTTTGGGCGCGGCTGTGCCCGCGGCCTATTTTTGGCACACGGAGGCGCCTCGCAAAGTCTCGCGCCATTCCGAGTCCGGCGGACGAAGTTGGCCAGCCCCACCCCCCAAGGCTATAGCCCACCCGTTTTTGTGGCCTCTTTCCGCTGGACGACTTGGCGCCCGGCCTTCGGGGGTATTTTTTGCGCGCGCTGTGCCCGCGGCCTATTTTTGGCACACGGAGGCGCCTCAAAGTCTCGCGCCATTCGAGTCCGGGACGGTTGGCCAGCCCCACCCCCCAAGGCTATAGCCCACCCGTTTTTGGGGCCTCTTTCCGCTGGACGAACTTGGCGCTCCGGCCTTCGGTCGGGTATTTTTGGGCGCTGTGCCCGCGGCTATTTTTGGCACACGGAGGCGCCGCAGTCTCGCGCCATTCGAGTCCGGCGGACGGTTGGCCAGCCCCACCCCCCAGGCTATAGCCCACCCGCTTTTTTGTGGCCTCTTTCCGCTGGACGAACTTGGCGCCCGGCCTTCGGGGGTATTTTGGCGCGGCTGTGCCTGCGCGCTATATTTTTGGCACACGGAGGCGCCTCGCAGTCTCGCGCCATTCGAGTCCGGCGGCCGAAGTTGGCCAGCCCCACCCCCCCCGGCTATAGCCCACCCGTTTTTGTGGCCTCTTTCCGCTGGACGAACTTGGCGCCCCGGCCTTCGGGCGGGTATTTTTGGGCGCGGCTGTGCCCGCGGCCTATTTTTGGCACACGGAGGCGCCTCACAAAGTCTCGCGCCATTCGAGTCCGGCGGACGGTTGGCCAGCCCCACCCCCAAGGCTATAGCCCACCCGCTTTTGTGGCCTCTTTCCGCTGGACGACTTGGCGCCCGGCTTCGGGCGGGTATTTTTGGGCGCGGCTGTGCCCGCGCCTATTTTTGGCACACGGAGGCGCCGCAAAGTCTCGCGCCATTCCGAGTCCGGCGGACGGTTGGCCAGCCCCACCCCCAAGGCTATAGCCCACCCGCTTTTGTGGGCCTCTTTCCGCTGGACGAACTTGGCGCCCGCCTCGGGCGGGTATTTTTGGCGCGGCTGTGCCCGCGCCTATTTTTTTGGCACACGGAGGCGCCTCGCAAAGTCTCGCGCCATTCCGAGTCCGGCGGACGGTTGGCCAGCCCCACCCCCCCAAGGCTATAGCCCACCCGCTTTTGTGGCCTCTTTCCGCTGGACGACCTTGGCGCCCGGCCTTCGGGGTATATTTTTGGGCGCGGCTGTGCCCGCGGCCTATTTTTGGCACACGGAGGCGCCTCGCAAAGTCTCGCGCCATTCCGAGTCCGGCGGACGGTTGGCCAGCCCCACCCCCCCAAGGCTATAGCCCACCCGCTTTTGTGGCCTCTTTCCGCTGGACGAACTTGGCGCCCGGCCTTCGGGCGGGTATTTTTGGCGCGCTGTGCCCGCGGCCTATTTTTGGCACACGGAGGCGCCTCGCAAAGTCTCGCGCCATTCCGAGTCCGGCGGACGGTTGGCCAGCCCCACCCCCAAGGCTATAGCCACCCGCTTTTTGTGGCCTCTTTCCGCTGGACGATTGGCGCCCCCGCTGCCTGGCGCCCGGCGGGGCGGGTATTTTGTGGCCTCTGCTTCCGCTTTGGACGGAGGCGCCTCGCAAAGTCTCGCCATTCGAGTCCGGGGACGGTTGGCAGCCCCACTTCCCCTATAGCCCACCCGCTTTTGTGGCCTCTTTCCGCTGGACGAACTTGGCGCCGCCTTCTTCGCGTGGTATTTTGGCGCGGCTGTGCCCGCGCCTATTTTTGCACACGGAGGCGCCTCGCAAAGTCTCGCGCCATTCGAGTCCGCGGACGGTTGGCCAGCCCCACCCCCAAGGCTATAGCCCACCCGCTTTTGTGGCCTCTTTCCGCTGGACGAACTTGGCGCCCGGCTTCGGGCGGGTATTTTTGGCGCGGCTGTGCCCGCGGCCTATTTTTGGCACACGGAGGCGCCTCGCGCAGTCTCGCGCCATTCGAGTCCGCGGACGGTTGGCCAGCCCCACCCCCAAGGCTATAGCCCACCCGCTTTTGTGGCCTCTTTCCGCTGGACGACCTTGGCGCCCGGCCTTCGGGCGGGTATTTTTGGGCGCTGTGCCCGCGGCCTATTTTTGGCACACGGAGGCGCCTCGCAAAGTCTCGCGCCATTCGAGTCCGCGGGACGGTTGGCCAGCCCCACCCCCCAAGGCTATAGCCCACCCGCTTTTGTGGCCTCTTTCCGCTGGACGACCTTGGCGCCCGGCCTTCGGGGGCGGGTATTTTTGGGCGCGCTGTGCCCGCGGCCTATTTTTTGGCACACGGAGGCGCCTCGCAAAGTCTCGCGCCATTCGAGTCCGCGGACGGTTGGCCAGCCCCACCCCCAAGGCTATAGCCCACCCGCTTTTGTGGCCTCTTTCCGCTGGACGACCTTGGCGCCCGGCTTCGGGCGGGTATTTTTGGCGCGGCTGTGCCCGCGGCCTATTTTTGGCACACGGAGGCGCCTCGCAAAGTCTCGCGCCATTCGAGTCCGGCGGACGGTTGGCCAGCCCCACCCCCAAGGCTATAGCCCACCCGCTTTTGTGGCTCTTTTCCGCTGGACGAACTTGGCGCCCGCCTTCGGGCGGGTATTTTTGGGCGCGCTGTGCCCGCGGCCTATTTTTGGCACACGGAGGCGCCGCAAGTCTCGCGCCATTCCGAGTCCGGCGGACGGTTGGCCAGCCCCACCCCCAAGGCTATAGCCCACCCGCTTTTGTGGCCTCTTTCCGCTGGACGAACTTGGCGCCCGGCCTTCGGGCGGGTATTTTTGGGCGCGGCTGTGCCCGCGGCTATTTTTGGCACACGGAGGCGCCGCAAAGTCTCGCGCCATTCGAGTCCGGCGGACGGTTGGCCAGCCCCACCCCCAAGGCTATAGCCCACCCGCTTTTGTGGCCTCTTTCCGCTGGACGACTTGGCGCCCGGCCTTCGGGCGGGTATTTTGGCGCGGCTGTGCCCGCGGCCTATTTTTGGCACACGGAGGCGCCTCGCAAAGTCTCGCGCCATTCGAGTCCGGCGGACGGTTGGCCAGCCCCACCCCCAAGGCTATAGCCCACCCACTTTTGGCCCTCTTCCGCTGGACGAACTTGGCGCCTGGCCTTCGGGCGGGTATTTTTGGGCGCGGCTGTGCCCGCGCCTATTTTTGGCACACGGAGGCGCCTCGCAAAGTCTCGCGCCATTCGAGTCCGGCGGACGGCTGGCCAGCCCCACCCCCAAGGCTATAGCCCACCCGCTTTTGGGCCTCTTTCCGCTGGACGAACTTGGCGCCCGGCCTTCGGGCGGGTATTTTTGCGCGCGCTGTGCCTCGCGCCTATTTTTGGCACACGGAGGCGCCTCGCAAAGTCTCGCGCCATTCGAGTCCGCGGACGGTTGGCCAGCCCCACCCCCCAAGGCTATAGCCCACCCGGTGTTTTGGCCTCTTTCCGCTGGTCGTACTTGGCGCCCGGCCTCGGGCGGGTATTTTTGGCGCGGCTGTGCCCGCGGCTATTTTTGGCACACGGAGGCGGCTCGCAAAGTCTCGCACGATTCTGAGTCCGGCGGACGACGTTGGCCAGCCCCACCCCCCCCGGCTATAGCCCACCCGTTTTTGTGGCCTCTTTCCGCTGGACGAACTTGGCGCCCCGGCCTTCGGGCGGGTATTTTTGGGCGCGGCTGTGCCCGCGGCCTATTTTTGGCACACGGAGGCGCCTCGCAAAGTCTCGCGCCATTCGAGTCCGGCGGACGGTTGGCCAGCCCCACCCCCAAGGCTATAGCCCACCCGCTTTTGTGGCCTCTTTCCGCTGGACGACCTTTGGCGCCCGGCCTTCGGGCGGGTATTTTTGGGCGCGGCTGTGCCCGCGCCTATTTTTGGCACACGGAGGCGCCGCAAAGTCTCGCGCCATTCCGAGTCCGGCGGGACGGTTGGCCAGCCCCACCCCCAAGGCTATAGCCCACCCGCTTTTGTGGCCTCTTTCCGCTGGACGACGACTTGGCGCCCGGCCTCGGGCGGGTATTTGCGCGCGCGGCTGTGCCCGCGGCCTATTTTTGGCACACGGAGGCGCCTCGCAAAGTCTCGCGCCATTCGAGTCCGCGGACGGAGTTGGCCAGCCCCACCCCCAAGGCTATAGCCCACCCGCTTTTGTGGCCTCTTTCCGCTGGACGACTTGGCGCCCGGCCTTCGGGCGGGTATTTTTGCGCGCGCTGTGCCCGCGGCCTATTTTTGGCACACGGAGGCGCCTCAAAGTCTCGCGCCATTCCGAGTCCGGCGGACGGTTGGCCAGCCCCACCCCCCCAAGGCTATAGCCCACCCGCTTTTGTGGCCTCTTTCCGCTGGACGAACTTGGCGCCCGGCCTTCGGGCGGGTATTTTTGGGCGCGCTGTGCCCGCGGCCTATTTTTGGCACACGGAGGCGCCTCGCAAAGTCTCGCGCCATTCGAGTCCGGCGGACGGTTGGCCAGCCCCACCCCCCAAGGCTATAGCCCACCCGCTTTTGTGGCCTCTTTCCGCTGGACGAACTTGGCGCCCGGCCTTCGGGCGGGTATTTTTTTGCGGCTGTGCCCGCGTCTATTTTTGGCACACGGAGGCGCCTCGCAAAGTCTCGCGCCATTCGAGTCCGGCGGACGGTTGGCCAGCCCCACCCCCAAGGCTATAGCCCACCCGCTTTTTTGTGGCCTCTTTCCGCTGGACGACTTGGCGCCCGGCCTTCGGGCGGGTATTTTTGGCGCGGCTGTGCCCGCGCCTATTTTTGGCACACGGAGGCGCCTCGCAAAGTCTCGCGCCATTCGAGTCCGGCGGACGGTTGGCCAGCCCCACCCCCAAGGCTATAGCCCACCCGCTTTTGTGGCCTCTTTCCGCTGGACGATCTTGGCGCCCGGCCTTCGGGCGGGTATTTTTGGCGCGGCTGTGCCCGCGGCCTATTTTTGGCACACGGAGGCGCCGCAAAGTCTCGCGCCATTCGAGTCCGGCGGACGGTTGGCCAGCCCCACCCCCAAGGCTATAGCCCACCCGTTTTTGTGGCCTCTTTCCGCTGGACGAACTTGGCGCCCCGGCCTTCGGGCGGGTAATTTTTGGCGCGGCGTTTGCCGCCGCCGAATTTTTGCACACCGAGGCGCCGCAAAGTCTCGCGCCATTCGAGTCCGGGACGGACGGCTGGCCAGCCCCACCCCCAAGGCTATAGCCCACCCGTTTTTGTGGCCTCTTTCCGCTGGACGAACTTGGCCCCCGGCCTTCGGGCGGGTATTTTTGGGCGCGGCTGTGCCCGCGGCCTATTTTTGGCACACGGAGGCGCCTCGCAAAGTCTCGCGCCATTCGAGTCCGGCGGACGGTTGGCCAGCCCCACCCCCCCCAAGGCTATAGCCCACCCGCTTTTGTGGCCTCTTTCCGCTGGACGAACTTGGCGCCCGGCCTTCGGGCGGGTATTTTTTTGCGCGCTGTGCCCGCGGCCTATTTTTGGCACACGGAGGCGCCTCGCAAAGTCTCGCGCCATTCGAGTCCGGCGGACGGTTGGCCAGCCCCACCCCCCCCCAGGGCTAGCCCACCCGCTTTTGTGGCCTCTTTCCGCTGGACGAACTTGGCGCCCGGCCTTCGGGCGGGTATTTTTGGGCGCGGCTGTGCCCGCGGCCTATTTTTGGCACACGGAGGCGCCGCAAAGTCTCGCGCCATTCGAGTCCGGCGGACGGTTGGCCAGCCCCACCCCCAAGGCTATAGCCCACCCGCTTTTGTGGCCTCTTTCCGCTGGACGAACTTGGCGCCCGGCCTTCGGGCGGGTATTTTTGCGCGCGCTGTGCCCGCGGCTATTTTTGGCACACGGAGGCGCCTCGCAAAGTCTCGCGCCATTCGAGTCCGGGCGGACGGTTGGCCAGCCCCACCCCCAAGGCTATAGCCCACCCGCTTTTGTGGCCTCTTTCCGCTGGACGAACTTGGCGCCCGGCCTTCGGGCGGGTATTTTTGCGCGCGGCTGTGCCCGCGCCTATTTTTGGCACACACGGAGGTGCCTCGCAAAGTCTCGCGCCATTCTGAGTCTGGCTGACGAAGTTGGCCAGCCCCGCCCCCCCAGGCTATAGCCCACCCGCTTTTGTGGCCTCTTTCCGCTGGACGAACTTGGCGCCCCGGCCTTCGGGCGGGTATTTTTGGCGCGGCTGTGCCCGCGGCCTATTTTTGGCACACGGAGGCGCCTCGCAAAGTCTCGCGCCATTCGAGTCCGGCGGACGGTTGGCCAGCCCCACCCCCAAGGCTATAGCCCACCCGCTTTTGTGGCCTCTTTCCGCTGGACGAACTTGGCGCCCGGCCTTCGGGCGGGTATTTTTGGCGCGGCTGTGCCCGCGGCCTATTTTTTTGGCACGGAGGCGCCGCAAAGTCTCGCGCCATTCGAGTCCGCGGACGGTTGGCCAGCCCCACCCCCAAGGCTATAGCCCACCCGCTTTTGTGGCCTCTTTCCGCTGGACGAACTTGGCGCCCGGCCTTCGGGCGGGTATTTTTGGCGCGGCTGTGCCCGCGGCTATTTTTGGCACACGGAGGCGCCTCGCAAAGTCTCGCGCCATTCGAGTCCGGCGGACGGTTGGCCAGCCCCACCCCCAAGGCTATAGCCCACCCGCTTTTGGGCCTCTTTCCGCTGGACGACCCTGGCGCCCCGGCCGCTCATGGGTATTTTTGGGATGCTGCTGTGCCTGGGTGGCCTATTTTTGGCACACGGAGGCGCCGCGCAGTCTCGCGCTATCTGAGTCCGCGGATTTGGTTAGCCAGCCCTAATTTCTAGGCTATAGTAGCCTCCACCACAGTGGCCTCTTCCGCTGGATCGATCCCAGCCCCGGCCGTCAAGCGGGAGAGCTTTGGGCGCGGCTGTGCCTGCGTCTATTTTTTACATTTTTCATCGGAGGCGCCCTCGCAAAGTCTTGCGCTTATTCGGAGTCCGGCGACGAGAAGTTGGCCAGCCCCACCCCCAAGCCTATAGCCCAATTGCTTTGTGGCCTCTTTCCACGGGGATTTAATCCTCATGCGCCTGGCTGTCAAGTGGTATTTTGGGATGTGCGGGCTGCGTCAAGCGCCTATTTTTCGTGACACGGAGGCGCTGCAAAGTCTCGCGCTTATTCGAATCCGCGGATTAGTTGGCCAGCCCCACTTCCCCGAGGCTCTAGCCCACTCGCTTTTGTGGCCTCTTTCCGTTGGACGACCCTGCGCGCCCGGCCGCTCAAGCGTATCGGTTGGGCGGCCGCGCTTCGCGCCTATTTTTTTCATTACCTGGCGCGCTTCTCGCACAAAGTCTCGCGCTATCTGGTTCAAGTGGATTTTTAAGTCACAGTCCCACTCCCCAAGGCTATAGCTCCACCCGTTTTGTGGTCTCTTTCCGCTGGACGACCCATGCGCCCCGGCCGCCGGGCGTGTATTTTTGCGCTGGGCGCAGCCCGCAGCCTATTTTTGCAATACTGAGGAGCCTCGCAGTTCACAAGGCGATTCGAGTCCGGCGGATAGTTTGGCTACAGCCCCACCTCTAGGCTGCGCCCACCTCACTTGTGGCCTCTTTCTCGCCTTGGATCTAATCCCATGCCCTGCCACGGCTGGTATTTTGCGCTGTTGTGCTCAAGGCCTATTTAAGAATACATGGAGGCGCCTCGCAAAGTCTCGCGCTATCTCGTGAGTCCAAGTGACGTGACGAAGCGGCCAGCTCTAACTTCCAAGCCTATAGGCCCAATCTGCCAGGGCCTCCTTTCCGCTTGGATTTGTCTCTGCGCCCCTGGCCGTTCGGCGAGTATTTTGGGCGCGGCTGTGCTCAAGGGCCTATTTTTTCGCACACGGAGGGCGCCGCAGAGCCTCGCGCCATTCGAACTGGGCGGACGAAGTCGCCAGCCCTACTCCCCTCGAGGTGGCTCTAGCCCACCCAAGCTATGCCCTCTTTCCGCTGGACGAATCTTGCTCTCGGCCTTCGGGCGGGTGGCTTTTAATGGTTGTGCCTGCGGCCTATTTTTGGTACACGGAGGTGCTCGCAGTGTTCGCGCTATTTGAGTCCGAAGTGATTTAAGCTGGCCAGCCCTACCCTCAAGGCTATAGCCTACCCGTTTTGTGCCTTCTTTCCGCTGGACGACCTTGGCGCCCGCCGTCTAAGGGTATTTTTGGCGCAAGTTGTGATCAAGGTCTATTTTTGAGAAGAGCATTAACGGAGGTGCCTCGCAAAGTCTTCGCGCCATCTGAACTGGGCGGATTTGTTGGCCAGCCCCACTTCTGCAAGGCTATAGCTCTAACAAGCTTCAGGCCTCTTTTCCGCTGGACGATCTTGGCGCCTGTCCGCCGGGCTGGTATTTTTGCGCGGCTGTGCTCGCGTCCTATTTGGCACACGGAGGCGCCTCGCAGAAAGTCTTCGCGCGCCATTCGGAGTCCGGGCGATTTGCTGGCCAGTTGGCTACCCCACTTCGCCATAGCCCACCCACTTGTGGTCTCTTTCCGCTGACCGTCTTTGCTTCCGGCCGTCGGGCGTGGTATTTTTAAGCGCTGTGTCTGTGGCCTGTTTTTACACACACGGAGGCGCCGCAAAGTCTCGCGCCATTCGGAGTCCGGGCGATTTGTAGTTGGCCAGCTCCACTTCTAAGGCTATGTGCCCACCTGCTTTTGTGGCCTCTTTTCCGCTGGACGACCCCAGGCGCCCGGCCGTCAAGCGGTATTTTTGGGCGCGGCTGTGCCCGCTGCCTATTTTTGGCACACGGAGGCTCCGCAAAGTCTGCCATGCATTCGAGTCCGGCGGATTTAGCTGGCCAGCTCCTACTTCCAAGGCTATAGCCCACCCGTTTTTGTGGCCTCTTTCCGCCTGGACGAACTTGGCGCCCGGCCGCCAAGCGAGATGGCTGGCTGTACTCAAGGTCTATTTTTCGCACACGGAGGCACTCGCAAAGTCTCGCGCCATTCGAACTGGGCGACTTGGCTGGCCAGCCCCACTCTCTCAAGGCTATAGCCCACCTGCTTAGGCCTCTTTCCGCTGGACGACCCTGGCGCCCGGCTCAAGGTGGCTGTGGCGCTGCTGTGCCTGGGCAAGCCTATTTTGCACACTCTGACAAGGTTTCAGTCTCAAGGCCATTCGAGTCCGGCGGACGTGCTGGCCAGCCGCACCCCCCCAAGGCTATAGGCCCACTCCGTTTGCGTGGCCTCTTTCCGCTGGACGAATCTTGGCGCCCGGCCGTCAAGGAAAGAGTTTTTGGCGCTGCTGTGCCCGCGCTCTATTTTTCGCACACGGAGGTGCCTCGCAGTCTCGCGCTATTCGAATCCGCGGACGGATTTAAGGCTAAGTCTTTTACTCTGCCGGCTCTAGCCCACCTGCTTTTTGTGGCCTCTTTCCGCTGGACGGATCTTGGCGCCCGGCCTTCGGCGAGATATTTTTGGGCGCGGGCTGTGCCCAGCGTCTATTTTTTTGGCACACGGAGGCGCCTCGCAAAGTCTCATGGCCATTCGGAGTCCGGCGGACGAGTTGGCCAGCCCCACCCCCAAGCCATAGCCCACCCGTTTTGTGGCCTCTTCCGCTCGGACGGTAATCCTGGCGCCCGGGCCTCCGGGCGGGTATGAGCTGGCGCGACTGTGCTCCGCGTCCATTTTTGCCACACGGAGGCGCCGCGCAGTCTCGTTGCCATTCGAGTCCGGGCGGACGGTTGGCCAGCCCCACCCCCCCTAGGCTATAGCCCACCCACTGCGGCCTCTTTCCGCTGACGAACTTGGCGCCTTCCGCCGCTGGGCAGGTATTTTTGCTGCTGTGCCCGCGGCCTATTTTTTGGTACACGGAGGCGCTCGCAGCAGTCTCGCGCCATTCGAGTCCGGCGGACGGGTTGGCCAGCCCCACCCTGCTGGCTATAGCCCACCTGCTACAGGGCCTCTTTCCGCTGGACGATCTTGGCGCCTGCCTTCGGGCGAGATTTGTGGCTGTGCCCGCGTGCGCTATTTTGGGAGAAGATCACACGGAGGCGCCGCAAAGTCTCGCGCACATTCGAGTCCGGCGGACGGTTGGCCAGCCCCACTCCCCAAGGCTATAGCCCACCCAGTGCCAGGCCTCTTTCCGCTGACGAACTTGGCGCCCGGCTGCCGGGCGGTATTTTTAAGGGCCGCTGTGCCCGCGCCTATTTTTGGTGACACACACGGAGGCGCTCGCAGTCTCGCGCCATTCGAGTCCGGCGGACGAAGTTGGCCAGCCCCACCCCCAAGGCTATAGCCCACCTCGCTTTTAGGCCTCTTTCCGCTGGACGAATTTGGCGCCCCGCCAGCCGGGCGGGTATTTTTGGCGCGGCTGTGCCCGTGCGGTCTATTTGGTGGCACGGAGGCGCCGCAAAGTCTCGCGCCATTCGAGTCCGGCGGACGGTTGGCCAGCCCCACTTCTCAAGGCTATAGCCCACCCGCAGGGCTCTTTCCGCTGGACGAATCTTGGCGCCCGGCCTTCGGGCGGGTATTTTGGCGCGCTGTATTTTTGGCCCAAGGCCTATTTTTACGAGCACACGGAGGCGCCGTCGCCCAAAGTCTCGCGCCATTCGGAGTCCGGCGGACGGTTGGGCCAGCCCCACCCCCAAGAAGGCCGCTATAGCCCACCCGCTTTAACTTGCAGGCCTCTTTTTCCGCTGGACGAACTCTGGCGCCCGGCCTTCGGGCGGGTATTTGGGCGCGGCTGTGCTCGCGCCTATTTTTGGCACACGGGAGGCGCCGCAAAGTCTCGCGCTATCTCGAAGTCCGTCGGACGGGGTTGGCCAGCCCCACCCCCAAGGCTATAGCCCACCTGCTTTTTGTGGCCTCTTTCCGCTGGACGACCCTTGGCGCCTGGCCGTCGGGCGGTTATTTTTGCGCTGCTGTGTCCGCGGCTCTATTTTTGGCACACGGAGGCGCCGCAAAGTCTCGCCCATTCTGAAGTCCGGCGGACGGTTGCCGCCAGCCCCACTCCCTAAGGCTATAGCCCACCTCAAGCCAGGGCCTCTTTCTCGCTGGACTAACTTGGCGCCCGGCCTTCGGGCGAGAGTTTTTGCGCAAGCAGTGTCCACGGCCTATTTTCGGCACACGGAGGCGCCTCGCAAAGTCTCGCGCCATTCGGAGTCCGGCTGACGATGTTGGCCAGCTGCCACCCCTCAAGCTATAGCTCCACCTGCTTTTGTGGCCTCTTTCCGCTGGACGAACTTGGCGCGCCTACCTTCTGGTGGGTATTTTTTAAGCTGCTGTACCTGCGGCCTATTTTTGGCACACTTGGAGGCGCCTCGCAAAGTCTCGCGCCATTCGAGTCCGGCGGACGGTTGGCCAGCCCCACCCCCAAGGCTATAGCCCACCCGCTTTTTGTGGCCTCTTTCCGCTGGACGACCTTGGCGCCCGCCGCCGGGCGGTATTTTTGGCGCGCTGTGCCCAAGGCCTCATTTTTGGCACACGGAGGCGCCGCAAAGTCTCGCGCCATTCGGAGTCCGCGACGGTTGGCCAGCCCCACCCCCAAGGCTATAGCCCACCCATTGGCAGGGCCTCTTTCCGCTGGACGAACCTGCGCCTGCCGCCGGGCGGGTATTTTTGGGCGCGGCTGTGCCCGCGTGCCTATTTTTGGCACACGGAGGCGCTCTCGCAAAGTCTCGCGCCATTCGAGTCCGCGACGAAGCGGGCCAGCCCCACCCCCAAGGCTATAGCCCACCCGCTTTTGTGGCCTCTTTCCGCTGGACGAACTTGGCGCCCTGCCTTCGGGTGGGTATTTTTGGCGCGCTGTGCCTGCGTCTATTTTTGGCACACGGAGGCGCCGCAAAGTCTCGCGCCATTCGAGTCCGCGGACGAAGTTGGCCAGCCCCCACCCCTAAGGCTATAGCCCACCTGCTTTTGTGGCCTCTTTCCGCTGGACGATCTTGGCGCCCGCCGCCGGGCGGGTATTTTTGGGCGCGCTGTGCCTGCGGCCTATTTTTGGCACACGGAGGCGCCTCGCAAAGTCTCGCGCCATTCGGAGTCCGCGGATTAGTTGGCCAGCCCCACCCCCAAGGCTATAGCCCACCCGCTTTTGTGGCCTCTTTCCGCTGGACGAACTTGGCGCCCGGCCTTCGGCGGGTATTTTTGGGCGCGCTGTGCCCGCGTCTATTTTTGGCACACGGAGGCGCCTCGCAAAGTCTCGCGCCATTCGAGTCCGGCGGACGGTTGGCCAGCCCCACCCCCAAGGCTATAGCCCACCCGCTTTTGTGGGGCTCTTTCCGCTGGACGATCTTGGCGCCCGGCCTTCGGGCGGGTATTTTGGGCGCGGCTGTGCCCGCGCCTATTTTTGCACACGGAGGCGCCGCAAAGTCTCGCGCCATTCGAGTCCGCGGACTTGCTTGGCCAGCCCCACCCCCAAGGCTATAGCCCACCCGCTTTTGTGGCCTCTTTCCGCTGGACGACCTTGGCGCCCGGCCTTCGGGCGGGTATTTTTGCGCTGCTGTGCCCGCGGCCTATTTTTGGCACACGGAGGCGCCTCGCAGTCTCGCGCATTCGGAGTCCGCGGACGGTTGGCCAGCCCCACTCCCCAAGGCTATAGCCCACCTGCTTTTTGTGGCCTCTTTCCGCTGGACGAACTTGGCGCCCGGCCTTCGGGCGGGTATTTTTGCGCGGCTGTGCCCGCGGCCTATTTTTGGCACACGGAGGCGCTCGCAAAGTCTCGCGCCATTCGAGTCCGGCGGACGGTGTTGGCCAGCCCCACCCCCAAGGCTATAGCCCACCCGCTTTTGTGGCCTCTTTCCGCTTGGACGATCTTGGCGCCCGGCCGCAAGCGGTATTTTTGGCGCGCTGCTGCTTCCCGCGGCCTATTTTTGCAACACACACGGAGGCGCCTCGCAAAGTCTCGCGCCATTCGGAGTCCGGCGGACGGGGTTGGCGGGCCCAACCCCCCAAGGAGAAAGCCCACCCGGTTTTGTGGCCTCTTTCCGCGGGACGGCGTTGGCGCCCGGCCGCCGGGCGGGTATTTTGGGCGCGGCTGTGCCCAAGCGGCCTATTTTTGGCACACGGAGGCGCCGCAGTCTCGCGCCATTCGGAGTCCGGCGGACGGTTGGCCAGCCCCACCCCCAAGGCTATAGCCCACCTGCTTTTGTGGCCTCTTTCCGCTGGACGACCTTGGCGCCCGGCAGCTCGGGCGGGTATTTTTGGCGCGGCTGTGCCTGCGTCTATTTTTGGCACACGGAGGCGCCGCAAAGTCTCGCGCTATTCGAGTCCGGCGGACGGGGTTGGCCAGCCCCACCCCCAAGGCTATAGCCCACCTGCTTTTTGGCCTCTTTCCGCTGGACGAATCTGGCGCCCGGCCTTCGGGCGGGTATTTTTGGCGCTGCTGTGCCTGCGGCCTATTTTTGGCACACTGGAGGAGGCTCCGCAAAGTCTCGCGCCATTCGAGTCCGGCGGACGGTTGGCCAGCCCCACTCCCCAAGGCTATAGCCCACCCGCTTTTGTGGCCTCTTTCCGCTGGACGAACTTGGCGCCCGGCCTTCGGGCGGGTATTTTTGGCGCGCTGTGCCCGCGTCTATTTTTGGCACACGGAGGCGCCTCGCAGTCTCGCGCCATTCGAGTCCGCGGACGGTTGGCCAGCCCCACCCCCAAGGCTATAGCCCACCCGCTTTTGTGGCCTCTTTCCGCTGGACGACCTTGGCGCCCGGCCTTCGGGCGGGAGATTTTGGCGCGCTGTGCCCGCGTCCTATTTTTGGCACACGGAGGCGCCTCGCAAAGTCTCGCGCCATTCGGAGTCCGGGCGGACGGTTGGCCAGCCCCACCCCCAAGGCTATAGCCCACCCGCTTTTTGTGGCCTCTTTCCGCTGGACGAATTTGGCGCCCGGCCGCGGGCGGGTATTTTTGGGCGCGGCTGTGCCCGCGGCTATTTTTGGCACACGGAGGCGCCGCAAAGTCTCGCGCCATTCGAGTCCGGGGCGGACGGTTGGCCAGCCCCACCCCCAAGGCTATAGCCCACCCGCTTTTTGTGGCCTCTTTCCGCTGGACGAACTTGGCGCCCGGCCTCGGGCGGGTATTTTTGGGCGCGGCTGTGCCAGCTGCATATTTTTGTCACTCGGAGGCGCCGCAAAGTCTCGCGCCATTCGAGTCCGCGGACGGCTGGCCAGCCCCACCCCCCAAGGCTATAGCCCACCTGCTTTTGTGGCCTCTTTCCGCTGGACGACTTGGCGCCCGGCCTCGGGCGGGTATTTTTGGCGCGCTGTGCCCGCGTCTATTTTTGGCACACGGAGGCGCCGCAAAGTCTCGCGCCATTCGGAGTCCGGCGGACGGTTGGCCAGCCCCACCCCCAAGGCTATAGCCCACCCGCTTTTGTGGCCTCTTTCCGCTGGACGAACTTGGCGCCCGGCCGCCGGGCGGGTATTTTTGGGCGCGGCTGTGCCCAAGGCCTATTTTTGGCACACGGAGGCGCCTCGCAAAGTCTCGCGCCATTCGAGTCCGGCGGACGGTTGGCCAGCCCCACCCCCAAGGCTATAGCCCACCCGCTTTGTGGCCTCATTCCGCTGGACGAACCCGGCGGCCCGGCCGCCGGGCGGGTATTTTTGGGCGCGGCTGTGCCCGCGGCCTATTTTTGGCACACGGAGGCGCCTCGCAAAGTCTCGCGCCATTCGAGTCCGGCGGACGCTTGGCCAGCCCCACCCCCAAGGCTATAGCCCACCCGCTTTTGGCCTCTTTCCGCTGGACGAACTTGGCGCCCGGCCGCCGGGCGGGTATTTTTGGCGCGGCTGTGCCCGCGGCCTATTTTTGGCACACGGAGGCGCCTCGCAGTCTCGCGCCATTCGAGTCCGCGGACGGTTGGCCAGCCCCACCCCCAAGGCTATAGCCCACCCGCTTTTGTGGCCTCTTTCCGCTGGACGAACTTGGCGCCCGGCCTTCGGGCGGGTATTTTTGCGCGGCTGTGCCCGCGTCTATTTTTGGCACACGGAGGCGCCTCGCAAAGTCTCGCGCCATTCGAGTCCGGCGGACGAAGTTGGCCAGCCCCACTCCCCAAGGCTATAGCCCACCCGCTTTTTGTGGCCTCTTTCCGCTGGACGAACTTGGCGCCCGGCCGCCGGGCGGGTATTTTGGGCGCGGCTGTGCCCGCGTCTATTTTTGGCACACGGAGGCGCCTCAAAGTCTCGCGCCATTCGGAGTCCGGCGGACGGTTGGCCAGCCCCACCCCCAAGGCTATAGCCCACCCGCTTTTGGGCCTCTTTCCGCTGGACGAACTTGGCGCCCGGCCTTCGGGCGGGTATTTTTGGGCGCGCTGTGCCCGCGGCCTATTTTTGGCACACGGAGGCGCCCGCAAAGTCTCGCGCCATTCGAGTCCGGCGGACGGTTGGCCAGCCCCACCCCCAAGGCTATAGCCCACCCGCTTTTTGTGGCCTCTTTCCGCTGGACGAATCTTGGCGCCCGGCCTCGGGCGGGTATTTTTGGCGCGGCTGTGCCCAAGGTCTATTTTTGGCACACGGAGGCGCCTCGCAAAGTCTCGCGCCATTCGGAGTCCGGCGGACGGCTGGCCAGCCCCACCCCCAAGGCTATAGCCCACCCGCTTTTGTGGCCTCTTTCCGCTGGACGAACTTGGCGCCCGGCCGCCGGGCGGGTATTTTTGGGCGCGGCTGTGCCCGCGGCTATATTTTGGCACACGGAGGCGCCGCAGTCTCGCGCCATTCGAGTCCGGCGGACGGTTGGCCAGCCCCACCCCCAAGGCTATAGCCCACCCGCTTTTGTGGCCTCTTTCCGCTGGACGAACTTGGCGCCCGGCCGGGCGGGTATTTTTGGCGCGCGGCTGTGCCCGCGGTCTATTTTTGGCACACGGAGGCGCCGCAAAGTCTCGCGCCATTCGAGTCCGGCGGACGGTTGGCCAGCCCCACCCCCAAGGCTATAGCCCACCCGCTTTTGTGGCCTCTTTCCGCTGGACGAACTTGGCGCCCGGCCTTCGGGCGGGTATTTTTGGCGCGCTGTGCCTGCGGCCTATTTTTGGCACACGGAGGCGCCTGCAAAGTCTCGCGCCATTCGAGTCCGGCGGACGGTTGGCCAGCCCCACCCCCAAGGCTATAGCCCACCCGTTTTTGTGGAAACTTACCGCTGGCCGAACTTGGCGCCGGGGCCGGCGGGAGTGTATTTATGGGCGCGGCTGTGCCCACTCCATATTTTTGGCACACGGAGGCGCCGCGCAAAGTCTCGCGCCATTCGAGTCCGGCGGACGGTTGGCCAGCCCCACCCCCAAGGCTATAGCCCACCCGCTTTTTGTGGCCTCTTTCCGCTGGACGAACTTGCGCCCGCCCGCCGGGCGGGTATTTTTGGCGCGCTGTGCCCGCGTCCTATTTTTGGCACACGGAGGCGCCTCGCAAAGTCTCGCGCCATTCGAGTCCGGCGGACGAAGGCCAGCCCCACCCCCAAGGCTATAGCCCACCCGCTTTTGTGGCCTCTTTCCGCTGGACGAACTTGGCGCCCGGCCGCCGGGCGGGTATTTTTGGCGCGCTGTGCCCGCGGCCTATTTTTTGGCACACGGAGGCGCCGCAAAGTCTCGCGCCATTCGAGTCCGGCGGACGGTTGGCCAGCCCCACCCCCAAGGCTATAGCCCACCCGCTTTTGGGCCTCTTTCCGCTGGACGAACTTGGCGCCCGGCCGCCGGGCGGGTATTTTTGCGCGGCTGTGCCCGCGTCTATTTTTGGCACACGGAGGCGCCTCGCAAAGTCTCGCGCCATTCGGAGTCCGGCGGACGGTTGGCCAGCCCCACCCCCAAGGCTATAGCCCACCCGCTTTTGTGGCCTCTTTCCGCTGGACGAACTTGGCGCCCGGCCTTCGGGCTGGTATTTTTGGTCGCGGCTGTGCCCGCGGCCTATTGTTGGCACACGGAGGCGCCGCGCAGTCTCGCGCCATTCGGAGTCCGGCGGACGGTTGGCCAGCCCCACCCCCCCAAGGCTATAGCCCACCCGCTTTTGTGGCCTCTTTCCGCTGGACGAACTTGGCGCCCGGCCGCCGGGCGGGTATTTTTGGACGCGGCTGGGCCCGCGTCCTATTTTTGGCACACGGAGGCGCCGCAAAGTCTCGCGCCATTCGGAGTCCGGCGGACGGTTGGCCAGCCCCACCCCCAAGGCTATAGCCCACCCGCTTTTGTGGCCTCTTTCCGCTGGACGACCTTGGCGCCCGGCCTTCGGGCGGGTATTTTTGGCGCGGCTGTGCCCGCGCCTATTTTTGGCACACGGAGGCGCCGCAAAGTCTCGCGCCATTCGAGTCCGGCGGACGGTTGGCCAGCCCCACCCCCAAGGCTATAGCCCACCCGCTTTTGTGGCCTCTTTCCGCTGGACGAACTTGGCGCCCGGCCGCGGGCGGTATTTTTTGGGCGCGGCTGTGCCCGCGGCCTATTTTTGGCACACGGAGGCGCCTCGCAAAGTCTCGCGCCATTCGAGTCCGGCGGACGGTTGGCCAGCCCCACCCCCAAGGCTATAGCCCACCCGCTTTTGTGGCCTCTTTCCGCTGGACGATCTTGGCGCCCGGCCTCGGGCGGGTATTTTTGCGCGCTGTGCCCGCGCTCTATTTTTGGCACACGGAGGCGCCGCAAAGTCTCGCGCCATTCGAGTCCGGCGGACGGTTGGCCAGCCCCACCCCCCAAGGCTATAGCCCACCCGCTTTTGTGGCCTCTTTCCGCTGGACGAACTTGGCGCCCGGCCTTCGGGCGGGTATTTTTGCGCGCGCTGTGCCCGCGGCCTATTTTTGGCACACGGAGGCGCCTCGCAAAGTCTCGCGCCATTCGAGTCCGGCGGACGGTTGGCCAGCCCCACCCCCCAAGGCTATAGCCCACCCGTTTTTGTGGCCTCTTTCAGATGGACGAACGAGGCGCCACTTCCGACGGGAGCGTAGTTTTGGGCGCGGCGGTGACAGCGGCAGATTTTTGGCACACGGTGGGGCCTCGCAAAGTCTCGCGCCAGTCGGAGTCCGGCGGTAGGCGTTGGCAAGCGCCACCCCCCAAGGCTATCGCCCACCCGGTTTTGTGGCCTCTTTCCGCTGGACGACCTTGGCGCCCGGCCTCGGGCGGGTATTTTTGGCGCGGCTGTGCCCGCGGCCTATTTTTGGCACACGGAGGCGCCTCGCAAAGTCTCGCGCCATTCGAGTCCGGCGGACGGTTGGCCAGCCCCACCCCCAAGGCTATAGCCCACCCGCTTTTGTGGCCTCTTTCCGCTGGACGAACTTGGCGCCGCGGCGGGCGGGCGGGTATTTTTGGCGCGGCTGTGCCTGCGGCTCTATTTTTGGCACACGGAGGCGCCGCAAAGTCTCGCGCCATTCGAGTCCGGCGGACGGTTGGCCAGCCCCACCCCCAAGGCTATAGCCCACCCGCTTTTGTGGCCTCTTTCCGCTGGACGAACTTGGCGCCGGCCTTCGGGCGGGTATTTTTGCGCGCGCTGTGCCCAAGGCCTATTTTTGGCACACGGAGGCGCCGCAAAGTCTCGCGCCATTCGAGTCCGCGGACGGTTGGCCAGCCCCACCCCCAAGGCTATAGCCCACCCGCTTTTGTGGCCTCTTTCCGCTGGACGAACTTGGCGCCCGGCCTTCGGGCGGGTATTTTTGGCGCGGCTGTGCCCGCGGCCTATTTTTGGCACACGGAGGCGCCTCGCAAAGTCTCGCGCCATTCGAGTCCGGCGGACGGTTGGCCAGCCCCACCCCCAAGGCTATAGCCCACCCGCTTTTGTGGCCTCTTTCCGCTGGACGAACTTGGCGCCCGGCCGCCGGGCGGGTATTTTTGCGCGGCTGTGCCCGCGTCTATTTTTGGCACACGGAGGAGGCGCCTCGCAGTCTCGCGCCATTCGAGTCCGGCGGACGGTTGGCCAGCCCCACCCCCAAGGCTATAGCCCACCCGCTTTTGTGGCCTCTTTCCGCTGGACGAACTTGGCGCCCGGCCTTCGGGCGGGTATTTTTGGCGCGCTGTGCCCGCGGCCTATTTTTGGCACACGGAGGCGCCTCGCAAAGTCTCGCGCCATTCGAGTCCGGCGGACGGTTGGCCAGCCCCACCCCCAAGGCTATAGCCCACCCGCTTTTGTGGCCTCTTTCCGCTGGACGAACTTGGCGCCCGGCCTTCGGGCGGGTATTTTGGGCGCGGCTGTGCCCGCGTCTATTTTTGGCACACGGAGGCGCCTCGCAAAGTCTCGCGCCATTCGAGTCCGCGGACGGTTGGCCAGCCCCACCCCCAAGGCTATAGCCCACCCGCTTTTGTGGCCTCTTTCCGCTGGACGAACTTGGCGCCCGGCCGCGGGCGGGTATTTTTGCGCGGCTGTGCCTCGCGGCCTATTTTTGGCACACGGAGGCGCCTCGCAAAGTCTCGCGCCATTCGAGTCCGGCGGACGGTTGGCCAGCCCCACCCCCAAGGCTATAGCCCACCTGCTTTTGTGGCCTCTTTCCGCTGGACGAACTTGGCGCCCGGCCTTCGGGCGGGTGTTTTTGGCGCGGCTGTGCCCGCGGCTATATTTTTGGCACACGGAGGCGCCGCAAAGTCTCGCGCCATTCGAGTCCGGCGGACGGTTGGCCAGCCCCACCCCCAAGGCTATAGCCCACCCGCTTTTGTGGCCTCTTTCCGCTGGACGAACTTGGCGCCCCGGCCTTCGGGGGGGTATTTTTGCGCGGCTGTGCCCGCGTCCTTTTTTGGCACACGGAGGCGCCTCGCAGTCTCGCGCCATTCGAGTCCGGCGGACGGTTGGCCAGCCCCACCCCCAAGGCTATAGCCCACCTGCTTTTGTGGCCTCTTTCCGCTGGACGAACTTGGCGCCCGGCCGCCGGGCGGGTATTTTTAAGCGCGCTGTGCCCGCGGTCTATTTTTGGCACACGGAGGCGCCTCGCAAAGTCTCGCGCCATTCGAGTCCGGCGGACGGTTGGCCAGCCCCACCCCCCAAGGCTATAGCCCACCCGCTTTTGTGGCCTCTTTCCGCTGGACGAACTTGGCGCCCGGCCGCCTTCGGGCGGGTATTTTTGGCGCGGCTGTGCCCGCGGCCTATTTTTGGCACACGGAGGCGCCTCGCAAAGTCTCGCGCCATTCGAGTCCGGCGGACGGTTGGCCAGCCCCACCCCCAAGGCTATAGCCCACCCGCTTTTGTGGCCTCTTTCCGCTGGACGAACTTGGCGCCCGGCCTTCGGGCGGGTATTTTTGCGCGGCTGTGCCCGCGGCCTATTTTTGGCACACGGAGGCGCCGCAAAGTCTCGCGCCATTCGAGTCCGGGACGACGAAGCTGGCCAGCCCCACCCCCAAGGCTATAGCCCACCCGCTTTTGTGGCCTCTTTCCGCTGGACGAACTTGGCGCCCGGCCGCCGGGCGGGTATTTTTGGCGCGGCTGTGCCCGCGGCCTATTTTTGGCACACGGAGGCGCCGCAAAGTCTCGCGCCATTCGAGTCCGGCGGACGGTTGGCCAGCCCCACCCCCAAGGCTATAGCCCACCTGCTTTTGTGGCCTCTTTCCGCTGGACGAACTTGGCGCCCGGCCTTCGGGCGGGTATTTTTGGGCGCGGCTGTGCCCGCGGCCTATTTTTGGCACACGGAGGCGCCTCGCAAAGTCTCGCGCCATTCGAGTCCGGCGGACGGTTGGCCAGCCCCACCCCCAAGGCTATAGCCCACCCGCTTTTGTGGCCTCTTTCCGCTGGACGAACTTGGCGCCCGGCCTCGGGCGGGTATTTTGGGCGCGGCTGTGCCCGCGGCCTATTTTTGGCACACGGAGGCGCCTCGCAAAGTCTCGCGCCATTCGAGTCCGGCGGACGGTTGGCCAGCCCCACCCCCAAGGCTATAGCCCACCCGCTTTTGTGGCCTCTTTCCGCTGGACGAACTTGGCGCCCGGCCGGGCGGGTATTTTGGCCGCGGCTGTGCCCGCGGCCTATTTTTGGCACACGGAGGCGCCGCAAAGTCTCGCGCCATTCGAGTCCGGGCGGACGGTTGGCCAGCCCCATTTTTAGCCCACCTGCTTTTTGTGGCCTCTTTCCGCTGGACGATCCTGCGCCCGGCCGCGGGTATTTTGGCGCGGCTGTGCCTGCGGCCTATTTTTGGCACACGGAGGCGCCTCGCAGTCTCGCGCCATTCGAGTCCGGCGGACGGTTGGCCAGCCCCACCCCCAAGGCTATAGCCCACCCGCTTTTGTGGCCTCTTTCCGCTGGACGAACTTGGCGCCCGGCCTTCGGGCGGGTATTTTGGGCGCGGCTGTGCCCGCGCCTATTTTTGGCACACGGAGGCGCCTCGCAAAGTCTCGCGCCATTCGAGTCCGGCGGACGGTTGGCCAGCCCCACCCCCAAGGCTATAGCCCACCCGCTTTTGTGGCCTCTTTCCGCTGGACGAACTTGGCGCCCGGCCTTCGGGCGGGTATTTTTGGCGCGGCTGTGCCCGCGGCCTATTTTTGGCACACGGAGGCGCCGCAAAGTCTCGCGCCATTCGAGTCCGGCGGACGGTTGGCCAGCCCCACCCCCAAGGCTATAGCCCACCCGCTTTTGTGGCCTCTTTCCGCTGGACGAACTTGGCGCCCGGCCGCCGGGCGGGTATTTTTGCGCGGCTGTGCCCGCGGCCTATTTTTGGCACACGGAGGCGCCTCGCAAAGTCTCGCGCCATTCGAGTCCGGCGGACGGTTGGCCAGCCCCACCCCCAAGGCTATAGCCCACCCGCTTTTGTGGCCTCTTTCCGCTGGACGAACTTGGCGCCCGGCCTTCGGGCGGGTATTTTTGGCGCGGCTGTGCCCGCGGCCTATTTTTGGCACACGGAGGCGCCGCAAAGTCTCGCGCCATTCGAGTCCGGCGGACGGCTGGCCAGCCCCACCCCCAAGGCTATAGCCCACCCGCTTTTGTGGCCTATATCCGCTGGACCAACTTGTCCACACGGCCGGCCCGAGGTTATATTTGGTTGCGGCTGTGCCTGCGGCCTATGTTTGGGACACGGATGCGCCTCGCAAAGTCTCGGGCCATTCGAGTCCGGCGGACGGTTGGCCAGCCCCACCCCCAAGGCTATAGCCCACCCGCTTTTGTGGCCTCTTTCCGCTGGACGAACTTGGCGCCCGGCCTTCGGGCGGGTATTTTGGGCGCGGCTGTGCCCGCGGCCTATTTTTGGTACACGGAGGCGCCTCGCAAAGTCTCGCGCCATTCGAGTCCGGCGGACGGTTGGCCAGCCCCACCCCCACGGCTATCGCCCACCCGCTCTTGGGGCCTCTTTCCGCCGGACGAACTTGGCGCCCCGGCCGCCGGGCGGGTATTCTCGCGCGCGCCTGTGCCCGCGGCCCATCTCGCCGACACGGAGCCGCCTCGCAAAGTCTCGCGCCATTCCGAGTCCGGCGGACGAAGTTGGCCAGCCCCACCCCCCAAGGCTATAGCCCACCCGTTTTTGTGGCCTCTTTCCGCTGGACGAACTTGGCGCCCCGGCCGGCGGGCGGGTATTTTTGGGCGCGGCTGTGCCCGCGGCCTATTTTTGGCACACGGAGGCGCCTCGCAAAGTCTCGCGCCATTCCGAGTCCCGCGGACGACGCTGGCCAGCCCCACCCCCCAAGGCTATAGCCCACCCGTTTTTGTGGCCTCTTTCCGCTGGACGAACTTGGCGCCCCGGCCGTCGGGCGGGTATTTTTGGGCGCGGCTGTGCCCGCGGCCTATTTTTGGCACACGGAGGCGCCTCGCAAAGTCTCGCGCCATTCGGAGTCCGGCGGACGAAGTTGGCCAGCCCCACCCCCCAAGGCTATAGCCCACCTGCTTTTGGGCCTCTTTCCGCTGGACGATCTTGGCGCCCGGCCTTCGGGCGGGTATTTTTGGGCGCGGCTGTGTCCGCGGCCTATTTTTGGCACACGGAGGCGCTCGCAAAGTCTCGCGCCATTCGAGTCCGGCGGACGGTTGGCCAGCCCCACCCCCAAGGCTATAGCCCACCCGCTTTTGTGGCCTCTTTCCGCTGGACGAACTTGGCGCCCCGGCCTTCGGGCGGGTATTTTTGGCGCGGCTGTGCCCACGGCCTATTTTTGGCACACGGAGGCGCCTCGCAGTCTCGCGCCATTCGAGTCCGGCGGACGGTTGGCCAGCCCCACCCCCAAGGCTATAGCCCACCCGCTTTTGTGGCCTCTTTCCGCTGGACGAACTTGGCGCCCGGCCTTCGGGCGGGTATTTTTGCGCGGCTGTGCACGCGGCCTATTTTTGGCACACGGAGGCGCCGCAAAGTCTCGCGCCATTCGAGTCCGGCGGACGGTTGGCCAGCCCCACCCCCAAGGCTATAGCCCACCCGCTTTTGTGGCCTCTTTCCGCTGGACGAATCTTGGCGCCCGGCCTTCGGGCGGGTATTTTTGGGCGCGGCTGTGCCCGCGGCCTATTTTTGGCGCACGGAGGCGCCTCGCAAAGTCTCGCGCCATTCGAGTCCGGCGGACGGTTGGCCAGCCCCACCCCCAAGGCTATAGCCCACCCGCTTTTGTGGCCTCTTTCCGCTGGACGAATCTGGCGCCCGGCCTTCGGGCGGGTATTTTTGCGCGGCTGTGCCCGCGGCCTATTTTTGGCACACGGAGGCGCCTCGCAAAGTCTCGCGCCATTCGAGTCCGGCGGACGGTTGGCCAGCCCCACCCCCAAGGCTATAGCCCACCCGCTTTTGTGGCCTCTTTCCGCTGGACGATCTTGGCGCCCTTCCGCCGGGCGGGTATTTTTGGGCGCGGCTGTGCCTGCGGCCTATTTTTGGCACACGGAGGCGCTCGCAAAGTCTCGCGCCATTCGAGTCCGGCGGACGGTTGGCCAGCCCCACCCCCAAGGCTATAGCCCACCCGCTTTTGTGGCCTCTTTCCGCTGGACGAACTTGGCGCCCGGCCTTCGGGCGGGTATTTTTGGCGCGCTGTGCCCGCGTCTATTTTTGGCACACGGAGGCGCCTCGCAAAGTCTCGCGCCATTCGAGTCCGGCGGACGGTTGGCCAGCCCCACTCCCCCAAGGCTATAGCCCACCCGCTTTTGTGGCCTCTTTCCGCTGGACGACCTTGGCGGCCCGGCCGCCGGGCGGGTCTTTTTGGGCGCGGCTGTGCCCGCGGCCTATTTTTGGCACCCGGACGCGCCTCGCAAAGTCTCGCGCCATTCGAGTCCGGCGGACGGTTGGCCAGCCCCACCCCCAAGGCTATAGCCCACCCGCTTTTGGGCCTCTTTCCGCTGGACGAACTTGGCGCCCGGCCGCCGGGCGGGTATTTTTGGCGCGGCTGTGCCCGCGGCCTATTTTTGGCACACGGAGGCGCCTCGCAAAGTCTCGCGCCATTCGAGTCCGGCGGACGGTTGGCCAGCCCCACCCCCAAGGCTATAGCCCACCCGCTTTTGTGGCCTCTTTCCGCTGGACGACTTGGCGCCCGGCCGTCGGGCGGGTATTTTGGGAGCGGCTGTGCCCGCGGCCTATTTTTGGCACACGGAGGCGCCTCGCAAAGTCTCGCGCCATTCGAGTCCGCGGACGAAGTTGGCCAGCCCCACCCCCAAGGCTATAGCCCACCCGCTTTTGTGGCCTCTTTCCGCTGGACGAATCTTGGCGCCCGGCCTTCGGGCGGGTATTTTTGGCGCGGCTGTGCCCGCGGCCTATTTTTGGCACACGGAGGCGCCGCAAAGTCTCGCGCCATTCGAGTCCGGCGGACGGTTGGCCAGCCCCACCCCCAAGGCTATAGCCCACCCGCTTTTGGGCCTCTTTCCGCTGGACGAATCTTGGCGCCCGGCCTTCGGGCGGGTATTTTTGGCGCGCTGTGCCCGCGGCCTATTTTTGGCACACGGAGGCGCCGCAAAGTCTCGCGCCATTCGAGTCCGCGGACGGTTGGCCAGCCCCACCCCCAAGGCTATAGCCCACCCGCTTTTGTGGCCTCTTTCCGCTGGACGAATCTTGGCGCCCGGCCTTCGGGCGGGTATTTTTGGGCGCGGCTGTGCCCGCGGCCTATTTTTGGCACACGGAGGCGCCTCGCAAAGTCTCGCGCCATTCGAGTCCGGGCGGACGGTTGGCCAGCCCCACCCCCAAGGCTATAGCCCACCCGCTTTTGTGGCCTCTTTCCGCTGGACGAACTTGGCGCCCGGCCTTCGGGCGGGTATTTTTGGCGCGGCTGTGCCTGCGGCCTATTTTTGGCACACGGAGGCGCCTCGCAAAGTCTCGCACCATTCGAGTCCGGCGGACGAAGTTGGCCAGCCCCACCCCCAAGGCTCTAGCCCACCCGCTTTTGTGGCCTCTTTCCGCTGGACGAACTTGGCGCCCGGCCTCGGGCGGGTATTTTGGGCGCGGCTGTGCCCGCGCCTATTTTTGGCACACGGAGGCGCCGCAAAGTCTCGCGCCATTCGAGTCCGGCGGACGGTTGGCCAGCCCCACCCCCAAGGCTATAGCCCACCCGCTTTTGTGGCCTCTTTCCGCTGGACGAACTTGGCGCCCGGCCTTCGGGCGGGTATTTTTGTGCGCGGCTGTGCCCGCGCCTATTTTTGACACACGGAGGTGCCTCGCAGTCTCGCGCCATTCGAGTCCGGCGGACGGTTGGCCAGCCCCACCCCCAAGGCTATAGCCCACCTGCTTTTGTGGCCTCTTTCCGCTGGACGAACTTGGCGCCCGGCCGCCGGGCGGGTATTTTGGGCGCGTTTGTGCCCGCGGCCTATTTTTGCCACACGGAGGCGCTTCGCAAAGTATCGCGCCATTCGAGTCCGGCGGACGGTTGGCCAGCCCCACCCCCAAGGCTATAGCCCACCCGCTTTTTGTGGCCTCTTTCCGCTGGACGATCTTGGCGCCCGGCCGCCGGGCGGGTATTTTTGCGCGGCTGTGCTCAAGGCTAATTTTTGGCACACGGAGGCGCCTCGCAGTCTCGCGCCATTCGGAGTCCGGCGGACGGTTGGCCAGCCCCACCCCCAAGGCTATAGCCCACCTGCTTTTGTGGCCTCTTTCCGCTGGACGAACTTGGCGCCCGGCCTTCGGGCGGGTATTTTTTAAGCGCGGCTGTGCCCGCGGCCTATTTTTGGCACACGGAGGCGCCTCGCAAAGTATCGCGCCATTCGAGTCCGCGGACGAAGTTGGCCAGCCCCACCCCCAAGGCTATAGCCCACCCGCTTTTGTGGCCTCTTTCCGCTGGACGAACTTGGCGCCCGCCTTCCGGCGGGTATTTTTGGCGCGGCTGTGCCCGCGGCCTATTTTTGGCACACGGAGGCGCCTCGTAAAGTCTCGCGACATTCGAGTCCGGCGGACGAAGTTGGCCAGCCCCACCCCCCAAGGCTATAGCCCACCCGTTTTTGTGGCCTCTTTCCGCTGGACGAACTTGGCGGCCCGGCCGTCGGGCGGGTATTTTTGGGCGCGGCTGTGCCCGCGGCCTATTTTTGGCACACGGAGGCGCCTCGCAAAGTCTCGCGCCATTCAGAGTCCGGCGGACGAAGTTGGCCAGCCCCACCCCCCAAGGCTATAGCCCACCCGTTTTTGTGGCCTCTTTCCGCTGGACGAACTTGGCGCCCCGGCCTTCGGGCGGGTATTTTTGGGCGCGGCTGTGCCCGCGGCCTATTTTTGGCACACGGAGGCGCCTCGCAAAGTCTCGCGCCATTCGGAGTCCGGCGGACGAAGTTGGCCAGCCCCACCCCCCAAGGCTATAGCCCACCCGTTTTTGTGGCCTCTTTCCGCTGGACGAACTTGGCGCCCCGGCCTTCGGGCGGTTATTTTTGGGCGCGGCTGTGTCCGCAGCCTATTTTTGGCACGCGGATGCCGCTCGCAAAGTCTCGTCCCATTCCGAGTCCGGCGGACGAAGTTGTCCAGCCCCTCCCCCCAAGGCTATAGCCCACCCGTTTTTGTGGCCTTTTTCCGCTGGGCGAACCTGGCGCCCTGGCCTTCGGGCTGTTATTTTTGGACGCGGCTGTGCCCGCGTCCTATTTTTGACACACGGAGGCCGATCGCAATGTCTCACCCAATTCCGAGTCCGGCGGACGAACTGGGCCAGCCCCACCCCCCAAGGCTAAAGCCCACCCGTTTTTGTGGCCTTTTTCCGCTGGACGAACATGGTACCCCAGCCTTCGGGTGGTTATTTTTGGGCGCGGCTGTGCCCGCGGCCTATTTTTGGCACACGGAGGCCACTCGCAAAGTCTCACCCCATTCCGAGTCCGGCGGACGAACTTGGCCAGCCCCACCCCCCAAGGCAATTGCCCACCTGTTTTCGTGGCCTTTTTCCGCTGGACGAACTTGGCTCCCCGGCCTTTGGGTGGGCTATAGCCCACCTGTGGCCTATTTTTTGCACACGGAGGCCGCTCGCAAAGTCTCTCCCCATTCCGAGTCCGGCGGACGAACGTGGCCAGCCCGACCCCCCAAGGCTATAGCGCACCCGTTTTTGTGGCCTTTTTCCGCTGGACAAACTTGGCGCCCCGGCCTTCGGGCGGTTATTTTTGGGCGTAGATGTGTCTGCGGCCTATTCTTTGCACATGGAGGCCGCTCGCAATGTCTCGCCCAATTCCGAGTCCGGCGGACGAACTGGGCCAGCCCCACCCCCCAAGGCTAAAGCCCACCCCTTTTTGTGGCCTTTTTCCGCTGGACGAACATGGTACCCCAGCCTTCGGGTGGTTATTTTTGGGCGCGGCTGTGCCCGCGGCCTCTTTTTGGCACACGGAGGCTGCTCGCAAAGTCGCGTCCCATTCCGAGTGCGGCGGACAAACTTGGCCTGCCCCACCCCCCAAGGCTATAGCCCAACCGTTTTTGTGGCCTTTTTCCGATGGATGAACTTGGCGCCCAGGGCTTCGGGTGGTTATTTTTGTGCGCGGCTGTGCCCGCGGCTTATTTTTGGCACACGGAGGCTGCTCACAAAGTCGCGTCCCATTCCGAGTGCGGCGGACGAACTTGGCCTGCCCGACCCTCCAAGGCTATAGCCCACCCGTTTTTGTGGCCTTTTTCCGCTGGACGAACTTGGCCAGCCCCACCCCCCAAGGCTATAGCCCACCCGTTTTTCTTGCCTTTTTCCGCTGGACAAATTGGCGCCCCGGCGTTCGTGCAGTTATTTTTGGCCGCGGCTGTACCCGCGGACTATTTTTGGCGCACGGAGGCCGCTCGCAAAGTCTTGCCCCATTCCGAGTCCGGCGGACGAACTTGGCCAGCCCCACCCCCCAAGGCTATAGCCCACCCGTTTTTTGGGCGTTTTTGCGGCGGACGAACTTGGGGACCGGACCTTCGAGTGCTTATTTTTGGGCGCGGATGTGCCACCGGCCTATTATTGGCACATGGAGGCCCCTCGCAAAGTCTGTCCCCATTCCGAGTCCGGCGGATGAACTTGGCCAGCCCCTCCCCCAAAGGCTATAGCCCACCAGTTTTTGTGGCCTTTTTCCGCTGGACGAACTTGGCGCCCAGGGCTTCGGGCGGTTATTTTTGTACGCGGCTGTGCCCGCGGCCTATTTTTGGCACACGGAGGCTGCTCGCAAAGTCGCGTCCCATTCCAAGTGCGGCGGACGAACTTGGCCTGCCCCACTCCCCAAGGCTATAGCCCACACGTTTTTGTGGCCTTTTTCCGCTGGACGAACTTGGCGCCCCGGCCTGCGGTTGGTTATTTTGATGTACGGCTGTGCCGGCGGCCTATTTTTGGCGCACGAAGGCCGCTCGCAAAGTCTCGCCCCATTCCGAGTCCGGCGGACGAACTTGGCCAGCCCCACCCCCGAAGGCTATAGCCCACCCGTTTTTCTGGCCTTTTTCCGCTGGACAAATTGGCGGCCCGGCCTTCGGGTGGTTATTTTGGGCGCGGCTGTGCCCGCGGCCTATTTTTGGAATGCGGAGGCCGCTCGCAAAGTCTTGCCCCATTCCGAGTCCGGCGGACGAACTTGGCCAGCCCCACCCCCCAAGGTTATAGCCCACCCGTTTTTGTGGCCTTTTTCCGCTGGACGAACTTGGCGGCCCGGCCTTCGGGTGGTTATTTTGGGCGCGGCTGTGCCCGCGGCCTATTTTTGGAATGCGGAGGCCGCTCGCAAAGTCTCATCCCATTCCGAGTCCGACGGACGAACTTGGCCAGCCCCACCCCCCAAGGCTATAGCCCACCCGTTTTTGGGGCCTTTTTCCGCTGGACGAACTTGACGGCCCGGTCGTTGGGTGGTTATTTTTGGACGCGGCTGTGCCCGCGGCCTATTTTTAGCACACGCAGGCCGCTCGCAAAGTGTCGTCCCTTTCCGAGTCCGGTGGACGAACTTGGCCAGCCCCACCCCCCAAGGCTATAACCCCCCTGTTTTTGTGGCCTTTTTCCGCTGGATGAATTTGGCGCCCCGGCATTCGTGCAGTTATTTTTGGCCGCGGCTGTGCCCACGGACTATTTTTGGCACACGGAGACCGCTCGCAAAGTCCCGTCCCATTCCGAGTGCGGCGGACGAACATGGCCTGGCCCACCCCCCAAGGCTATAGCCCACCCGTTTTTGTGGCCTTTTTCCGCTGGACGAACTTGGCGGCCCGGCCTTCGGGTGGTTATTTTGGGCGCGGCTGTGTCCACGCCCTAATTTTGGCACACGGAGGCTGCTCGCAAAGTCTCGTGCCATTCCGAGTCCGGTGGACGAACTTGGCCAGCCCCACCCCCCAAGGCTATTGCGCACCCGTTTTTGTGGCCTTTTTCCGCTGGACGAACTCGGCGCCCCAGCCTTCGTGCGGTTATTTTTGGGCGCGGCTTTTCCCGCGGCCTATTTTTGGCACACGGAGGCCGCTCGCAAAGTCTCGAGCCATTCCGAGACCGGTGGACGAACTTGGCCAGCCCCACCCCACAAGGCTATTTCCCACCCGTTTTTGTGGCCTTTTTCCGCTGGACGAACTCGCCGCCCCAGCCTTCGTGCGGTTATTTTTTGGCGCGACTTTGTCCGTGGCCTATTTTTGGCACACGGAGGCCGCTCGCAAAGTCTCAAGCCATTCCGAGTCCGGGGGACGAACTTGGCCAGCCCCACCCCCCAAGGCTATTGACCACCCGTTTTTGTGGCCTTTTTCCGCTGGACGAATTCGGCGCCCCGGCCTTCGTGCGGTTATTTTTGGGGTGCGGCTGTGCCCACGGCCTATTTTTGGCACACGGAGGCCGCTCGCAAAGTCTCGTCCCATTCGGAGCCCGGCAGACGAACTTGGCCAGCCCCACCCCCAAAGGCTATAGCCCACTCGTTTTTGTGGCCTTTTTCCGCTGGACAAACTAGGCTCCCCGGCCTTCGGGCAGTTATTTTTGGGCGCGGCTGTCCCCCCGGCCCATTTTTGGCACACGGAGGCCGCTTGCAGACTCTCGTCCCATTCCGAGTCCGGCGGACGAACTTGGCCAGCCCCACCCCCCAAGGCTATAGCCCACCCGTTTTTGTGGCCTTTTTCCGCTGGACGAACTTGGCTCCCTGGCCTTCGGGCAGTTATTTTTTGGCGCGGCTGTGCCCGCGGCCTATTTTTGGCACATGGAGGCCGCTCGCAAAGTCTCGCCCCATTCCGAGTCCGGCGGACGAACTTGGCAGCGCCACCCCCCAAGGCTATATAGCCCACCCGTTTTTGTGGCCTTTTTCCGTTGGACGAACTTGGCTCCCCGGCCTTCGTGTGGTTATTTTTGGGCACGGCTGTGCCCGCCGCCTATTTTTTGCACACGGAGGCCGCTCGCAAAGTCTCGCCCCATTCCGAGTCCGGCGGACGAACTTGGCCTTCTCCAGGCCCCAAGGCTATAGACCACCCGTTTTTGTGGCCTTTTTCCGCTGGACAAACTTGGTGACCCGGCCATCGGGCGGTTATTTTTGGGCGCGGCTGTACCCGCGGCCTTTTTATGGCGTACAGAGGCCGCTCGTAAAGTCTCGTCCCTTTCTAAGTCCTGCGGACGAACTTGGCCAGCCCCCCCCCCAAGGCTATAGCCCACCCGTTTTTGTGGCCTTTTTCCGCTGGACGAACTTGGCGCCCCGGCCTTCGGAAGGTTATTTTTGGGTGCGGCTGTGCCCGCGGGCTATTTTTGGCACTCGGAGGCCGCTCGCAAAGTCTCGCCCCATTCCAAGTCCGGCGGACAAACTTGGCAGCCCCACCCCCCAAGGCTATAGCCCACCCGTTTTAGTGGCCTTTTTCCGCTCCCTGGCCTTCGGGTGGTTATTTTTGGGCGCGGCTGTGTGCGCGCCTTATTTTTGGCTCACGGAGGCCGTTCACAAAGTCTCGTCCCATTCGGAGCCCGGCGGACCAACTTGGCCAGCCCCAACACCCAAGGCTGTAGCCCGCCCGTTTTTGTTGCCTTTTTCCGCTGGACGAACTGGGCGCCCCGGCCTTCGGGCCGTTATTTTTGGGCGCGGTTTTACCCACGGCCTAATTTTGGCACACGGAGGCTGTTCGCAAAGTCTCGTGCCATTCCGAGTCCGGTGGACGAACTTGGCCAGCCCCACCCCCCAAGGCTATTGCGCACCCGTTTTTGTGGCCTTTTTCCGCTGGACGAACTCGGCGCCCCAGCCTTCGTGCGGTTATTTTTGGGCACGGCTTTTCCCGCGGCCTATTTTTGGCACACGGAGGCCGCTCGCAAAGTCTCGAGCCATTCCGAGTCCGGTGGACGAACTTGGCCAGCCCCACCCCCCAAGGCTATAGACCACCCGTTTTTGTGGCCTTTTTCCGCTGGACGAACTCGGCGCCCCGGCCTTCGTGCGGTTATTTTTGGGGCGTGGGTGTGCCCGCGGCCTATTTTTGGCACACGGATGCCGCTCGCAAAGTCTCGTCCCATTCGGAGCCCGGCGGACGAACTTGGCCAGCCCCACCCCCCAAGGCTATAGCCCACCCGTTTTTGTGGCCTTTTTCCGTTGGACGAACTTGGCTCCCCGGCCTTCGTGTGGTTATTTTTGGGCACGGCTGTTCCCGCGGCCTATTTTGGGTACACTGAGGCCGCTCACAAAGTCTCGACCAATTGCGAGTCCGGCGGACGAACTTGGCCAGCCCCACCCCCCAAGGCTATAGCCCACCCGTTTGTGTGGCCTTTTTCCGCTGGACGAACTTCGCGCCCCGGCCCTCGGGCTGTTATTTTCGGGCGCGGCTGTGCCCGCGGCCTATTTTTGGAACACGTAGGCCACTCGCAAAGTCTAACCCCATTCCGAGACCGGCGGACGAACATGGCCAGCCCCACCCCCCAAGGCTATAGCCCACCCGTTTTTGCGTCCTTTTTCCTCTGGACGAACTTGGCGCCCCATCCTTCGGGCGGTTATTTTTGGGCGCGGCCGTGCCCGAGTCCTATTTTTGGCACACAGAGGCCGCTCATAAAGTCTCGCCCCATTCCGAGACCGGCGGACGAACTTGGCCAGCCCCACCCCCCAAGGCTATAGCCCACCCGTTTTTGTGCCCTTTTTCCGTCGGACGATTTGGCGCCACGGCCTTCGGGCGGTTATTTTTTGCCGCGGCTGTGCCCGCAGCTTATTTTTGGCACACGGAGGCATCTCGCAAAGTCTCGCCCCATTCCGAGTCCGGCGGACGAACTTGACCAGCCCCACCCCCCAAGGCTATAGCCCACCCGTTTTTGTGGCCTTTTTCCGCTGGACAAACTTGGCGCCGTAGCCTTCGGGTGGGTATTTTTGGGCGCGGCTGTGCCCGCGGCCTATTTTTGGCACACGGAGGCGCCTTGCAAAGGCTCCCGCCATTCCGAGTCCGGCGGACGAAGTTGGCCAGCCCCACCCCCCAAGGCTATAGCCCACCCGTTTTTGTGGCGTTTTTCCGCTGGACGAACTTGACACCGCGGCCTTCGGGCGTGTATTTTTGGGTACGGATGTGTCCGCGGCCTATTTTTGGCACACAGAGGCGCCTCGCAAAGTCTCGTGCCATTCCGAGTCCGGCGGACGAAGTCGGCCAGCCCCACCCCCCAAGGCTATAGCCCACCCGTTTTTGTGGCCTTTTTACGCTGGACGAACTTGGCGTCGCGGCCTTCGGGCGGGTATTTATGGGCGCGGTTGTGCCTGCGGCCTATTTTGGGTACATGGAGGTGCCCCGCAAAGTTTCGCGCCATTCCGAGTCCGGCGGATGAAGTTGGCCAGCCCCACCCCCCAATGCTATAGCCCACCCGTTTTTGTGGCCTTTTTCCGCTGGACGAACTTGGCGCCCCGGCCTTCGGGCGGTTATTTTTGGGCGCAGCTGTGCCCGCGGCCTATATTTGGCACACGGAGGCCCCTCACAAAGTCTCGCGCCATTCCGAGTCCGGCAGACGAAGTTGGCCAGCCCCACCCCCCAAGGCTATAGCCCACCCGTTTTTGTGGCCTTTTTCCGCTGGACGAATTTGGCGCCCCGGCCTTCGGGCGGTTATTTTTGGGCGTTGCTGTGCCCGCGGCCTATTTTTGGCATGTGGAGGCCCCTCGCAAAGTCTCGCGCCATTCCGAGTCCGGCAGACAAAGTTGGCCAGCCCCACCCCCCAAGGAGATAGCCCACCTGCTTTTGTGGCCTTTTTCCGCCGGACGAACATGGCGCCCCGGCCTTCGGGCGGGTATTTTTGGGTACGGCTGTGCCCGCGGCCCATTTTTGGCACACAGAGGCGCCTCATAAAGTCTGGCGCCATTCCGAGTCCGGCGGACGAAGTTGGCCAGCCCCACCCCCCAAGGCTATAGCCCACCCGTTTTTGTGGCCTTTTTCCGCTGGACGAACTTGGCGCCCCGGCCTTCGGGCTGTTATATTTGGGTGCGGCTGTGTCCGCGGCCTATTTTTGGCACACGGAGGCCCCTCGCAGAGTCTCGCGCCATTCCGAGTCCGGCGGACGAAGTTGGCCAGCACCACCCCCCAAGGCTATAGCCCACCCGTTTTGTGGCCTTTTTCCGCCGGACGAACTTGGCGCCCCGGCCTTCGGGCGGTTATTTTTGGGCGCGGCTGTGCCCGCGGCCTGTTTTTGCCACACGGAGGCCCCTCGCAGACTCTCGCTCCATTCCGAGTCCGGCGGACGAAGTTGGCAGCCCCACCCCCTAAGGCTATAGCCCACCCGTTTTTGTGGCCTTTTTCCGCTGCACGAACTTGGCGCCCCAGCCTTCGGGTGGTCATTTTTGGGGGTGGCTGTGCCCGCGGCCTCTTATTAGCACATGGAGGCCACTCACAAAGTCTCGTACCATTCCGAGTCCGACGGACGAAGTTGGCCAGCCCCACCCCCCAAAGCTATAGCCCACCCGTTTTTGTGGCCTTTTTCCGCTGGACGAACTTGGCGCCCCGGCCTTCGGGCGGTTATTTTTGCGCGCGGCTGTGCCCGCGGCCTATTTTTGGCACACGGAGACCCCTCACAAAGTCTCCCACCATTCCGAGTCCGGCGGACGAAGTCGGCCAGCCCCGCACCCCAAGGCTATATCCCACCCGTTTTTTGGCCATTTTTCCGCTGGACGAACTTGGCGTCCCGGCCTTCGGGCGGGTATTTTGGGCGCGGCTGTGCCCGCGGCCTATTTTTGTCACACGGAGGCGCCTGGCAAAGTCTCCCGCCATTCCGAGTCCGGCCGACGATGTTGGCCAGCCCCACCCCGCAAGGCTATTGCCCACCCGTTTTTGTGGCCTTTTTCCGCTGGACGAACTTGGCGCCCGGGCCTTCGGGCGGTTATTTTTGGACGCGGCTGTGCCCGCAGCCTATTTTTGTCACACGGAGACCCCTCGCAAAGTCTCGCGCCATTCCGACTCCGGCGGACGAAGTTGGGCAGCCCCACCCCCCAACGCTATAGCCCACCCGTTTTTGTGGCCTTTTTCTGCTGGACGAACTTGGCGCCCCGGCCTTCGGGCAGTCATTTTTGGGCGCGGCTGTGCCCGCGCCCTATTTTTGGCACACGGAGACCCCTCGCAAAGTCTCCCGCCATTCCGAGTCCGGCCGACGATGTTGGCCAGCCCCACCCCACAAGGCTATAGCCCACCCGTTTTTGTGGCCTTTTTCCGCTGGACGAACTTGGCGCCCGGGCCTTCGGGCGGTTATTTTTGGGCATGGCTGTGCCTGTAGCCTTGTTTTGGCACACGGAGGCCCCTCATAAAGTCTCGCGCCATTCCGACTCCGGCAGACGAAGTTGGGCAGCCCCACCCCCCAAGGCTATAGCCCACCCGTTTTTGTGGCCTTTTTCTGCTGGACGAACATTACGCCCCGGCCTTCGGGCGGTTATATTTGGGCGCGGCTGTGCCCGAGGTCTATTTTTGGCACACGGAGGGCCCTCGCAAAGTCTCGCGCCATTCCGAGTCCGACAGACGAAGTTGTCCAGCCCCACCCCCCAAGGCTATAGCCCACCCATTTTTGTGGCCTTTTTCCGCAGGACGAACTTGGCGCCCCGGCCTTCGGGTGGTCATTTTTGGGCGCGGCTGTGCCCGCGGCCTATTATTAGCACACGGAGGCCCCTCATAAAGTCTCGTACCATTCCGAGTCCGACGGACGAAGTTGGCCTGCCCCACCCCCCAAAGCTATAGCCCACCCGTTTTTGTGGCCTTTTTCCGCTGGACGAACTTCGCGCCCCGGCCTTCGGGCGGTTATTTTTGCGCGCGGCTGTGCCCGCGGCCTATTTTTGGCACACGGAGACCCCTCACAAAGTCTCCCACCATTCCGAGTCCGGCGGACGAAGTCGGCCAGCCCCGCACCCCAAGGCTATATCCCACCCGTTTTTTGGCCATTTTTCCGCTGGACGAACTTGGCGTCCCGGCCTTCGGGCAGGTATTTTTGGCGCGGCTGTGCCCGCGGGCTATTTTTGTCACACGGAGGCCCCTGGCAAAGTCTCCCGCCATTCCGAGGCCGGCCGACGATGTTGGCCAGCCCCACCCCGCAAGGCTATTGCCCACCCGTTTTTGTGGCCTTTTTCCGCTGGACGAACTTGGCGTCCGGGCCTTCGGGCGGGTATTTTGGGCGTGGCTGTGCCCGCGGCCTATTTTTGTCACACGGAGGCCCCTGGCAAAGTCTCGTGCTATTCCGAGTCCGGCGGACGAAGTAGGTCAGCCCCACCTCCGAAGGCTATAGCCCACCCGTTTTTGTGGCCTTTTTCCGCTGGACGAACTTGGCGCCCCGGCCTTCGGAATGTTATTTTTTGGTTCGGCTGTGCCCGTGGCCTATTTTTTACACACGGAGGGCGATCGCAAAGTCTCGCGCCATTCCGAGTCCGGCGTACGAAGTTGGCCAGCCCCACCCCCCAAGGCTATAGCCCACCCGTTTTTGTGGCCTTTTTCCGCCGGACGAACTTGGCGCCCCGGCCTTCGGGCGGTTATTTTTGGGCGCGGCTGTGCCCGCGGCCTATTTTTGGTACACGGAGGCCCCTCGCAAAGTCTCGCGCCATTCCGAGACCGGCGGACGAAGTTGGCCAGCCCCACCCCCCAAGGCTATAGCCCACCCGTTTTTGTTGCCTTTTTCCGCTGGACGAACTTGGCGCCCCGGCCTTCGGGCGGTTATTTTTGGGCGTGGCTGTGCCGCGGCCTATTTTTGGTACACGGAGGCCCCTCGCAAAGTCTCGCGCCATTCCGAGTCCGGTGGACGAAGTTGGCCAGCCCCACCTCCCAAGGCTACAGCCCACCCGTTTTTGTGGCCTTTTTCCGCAGGACGAACTTGGCGCCCCGGCCTTCGGGCGGTTATTTTTGGGAGCGGCTGTGCCCGCGGCCTATTTTTGGCACACGGAGGCCCCTCGTAAAGTCTCGCGCTGTTCCGAGTCCGGCGGACGAAGTTGGCCAGCCCCACCTCCCAAGGCTATAGCCCACCCGTTTTTGTGGCCTTTTTCCATTGGACGAACTTGGCGCCCCGGCCTTCGGGCGGTTATATTTGGACGTGGCTGTGCCCGCGGCCTATTTTTGGCACACGGAGACCCCTCGCAAAGTCTCGCCCCATTCCGAGTCCGGGGGACAAACTTCGTCCGCGCCCACCACCAAGGCTATAGCCCACCCGTTTTTTGGCCATTTTTCTGCTGGGGGGTTTTGGCACCACCACCTTCGGGCGATTATTTTTGGGCGTGGCTTTTCCCGCGGCTTATTTTTGGCACCCCGAGGCCCCTCACAAAGTCTCGCCCCATTCCGGATCCGGCGGACGAACTTCGGCCGCGACCCCCACCAAGGCTATAGCCCACCCGTTTTTTGGCCATTTTTCGGCTGGGGGGTTTTGGCACCACGACCTTTGGGTGCAGCTTTCCCCGCATCTTATTTTTGGCACCCCGAGGCCCCTCACAAAGTCTCGCCCCATTCCGAGTCCGGCGGACAAACCTCGCCCGCGACCCCCACCAAGGCTATAGCCCACCCGTTTTTTGGCCATTTTTCCGCTGGGGGGTTTTGGCACCACGACCTTCTGGCGCTTATTTTTGGGTGCGGCTTTGACCGCGGCTTATTTTTGGCACCCCGAGGCCCCTCGCAAAGTCTCGCCCCATTCCGAGTCCGGGGGACGAACTTCGCCCGCGGCCCCCACCAAGGCTATAGCCCACCCGTTTTTTGGCCATTTTTCCGCTGGGGGGTTCTAGCACCACGACCTTCGGGCGCTTATTGTTAGGCGCGGCTTTGCCCGCGGCTTATTTTTGGCACCCCGAGGCCCCTCGCAAAGTCTCGCCCCATTCCGAGTCCGGCGGACGAACTTCGCCCGCGCCCACCACCAAGGCTATAGCCCACCCGTTTTTTGGCCATTTTTCCGCTGGGGGGTTTTGGCACCACGACCTTCGGGAGCTTATTTTTTGGCGTGGCTTTGCCCGCGGCTTATTTTTGGCACCCCGAGGCCCCTCGCAAAGTCTCGCCCCATTCCGAGTCCGGCGGACGAACTTCGCCCGCGCCCCCCACCAAGGCTATAGCCCACCCGTTTTTTGGGCATTTTTCCGCTCGGGTGTTTTGGCACCACGACCTTCGGGCGCTTATTTTTGGGTGCGGCTTTGCCCGCGGCTTATTTTTGGCACCCCGAGGCCCCTCGCAAAGTCTCGCCCCATTCCGAGTCCGGCGGACTAACTTCGCCCGCGCCCCCCACCAAGGCTATAGCCCGCCCGTTTTTTGGGCATTTTTCCGCTGGGGGGTTTTGGTCCCACGACCTTCGGGAGCTTATTTTTGGGCGCGGCTTTGTCCGCGGCTTATTTTTGGCACCCCGAGGCCCCTCGCAAAGTCTCGCCCCATTCCGAGTCCGGCGGACTAACTTCGCCCGCGCCCCCCACCAAGGCTATAGCCCGCCCGTTTTTTGGGCATTTTTCCGCTGGGGGGTTTTGGCCCCACGACCTTCGGGAGCTTATTTTTGGGCGCGGCTTTGCCCGCGGCTTATTTTTGTCACCCCGAGGCCCCTCTCAAAGTCTCGCCCCATTCCGAGTCCGGCGGACTAACTTCGCCCGCGCCCCCCACCAAGGCTATAGCCCGCCCATTTTTTGGGCATTTTTCCGCTGGGGGGTTTTGGCCCCACGACCTTCGGGAGCTTATTTTTGGGCGCGGCTTTGCCCGCGGCTTATTTTTGTCACCCCGAGGCCCCTCGCAAAGTCTCGCCCCATTCCGAGTCCGGCGGACTAACTTCGCCCGCGCCCCCCACCAAGGCTATAGCCCGCCCGTTTTTGGGCATTTTTCCGCTGGGGGGTTTTGGTCCCACGACCTTCGGGAGCTTATTTTTGGGCGCGGCTTTGCCCGCGGCTTATTTTTGTCACCCCGAGGCCCCTCTCAAAGTCTCGCCCCATTCCGAGTCCGGCGGACTAACTTCGCCCGCGCCCCCCACCAAAGCTATAGCCCGCCCGTTTTTTTGGCATTTCTCCGCTGGGGGGTTTTTGCCCCACGACCTTCGGGAGCTTATTTTTGGGCGCGGCTTTGTCCGCGGCTTATTTTTGGCACCCCGAGGCCCCTCGCAAAGTCTCGCCCCATTCCGAGTCCGGCGGACAAACTTCGCCCGCGCCCCCCACCAAGGCTATAGCCCACCCGTTTTTTGGGCATTTTTCCGCTGGGGTGTTTTGGCAGCACGACCTTCGGGAGCTTATTTTTGGGCGCGGCTTTGCCCGCGGCTTATTTTTGGCACCCCGAGGCCCCTCGCAAAGTCTCGCCCCATTCCGAGTCCGGCGGACGAACTTCGGCCGCACCCCCCACCAAGGTTATAGCCCACCCGTTTTTTGGGCATTTTTCCGCTGGGGGGTTTTGGTCCCACGACCTTCGGGAGCTTATTTTTGGGCGCGGCTTTGCCCGCGGCTTATTTTTGTCACCCCGAGGCCCCTCGCAAAGTCTCGCCCCATTCCGAGTCCGGCGGACTAACTTCGCCCGCGCCCCCCACCAAAGCTATAGCCCGCCCGTTTTTTTGGCATTTTTCCGCTGGGGGGTTTTTGCCCCACGACCTTCGGGAGCTTATTTTTGGGCGCGGCTTTGCCCGTGGCTTATTTTTGGTACCCCGAGGCCCCTCGCAAAGTCTCGCCCCATTCCGAGTCCGGCGGACAAACTTCGCCCGCGCCCCCCACCAAGGCTATAGCCCACCCGTTTTTTGGGCATTTTTCCGCTGGGGTGTTTTGGCAGCACGACCTTCGGGCGCTTATTTTTGGGCGCGGCTTTGCCCGCGGCTTATGTTTGGCACCCCGAGGCCCCTCGCAAAGTCTCGCCCCATTCCGACTCCGGCGGACGAACTTCGGCCGCGCCCCCCACCAAGGTTATAGCCCACCCGTTTTTTGGGCATTTTTCCGCTGGGGGGTTTTGGCACCATAGCCTTCGGATGCTTATTTTTGGGCGCGGCTTTGCCCGCGGCTTATTTTTAGCACCCCGAGGCCCCTCGCAAAGTCTCGCCCCATTCCGAGTCCGGCGGACGAACTTCTCCGGCGCCCCCCACCAAGGCTATAGCCCACCCGATTTTTGGGCATTTTTCCGCTGGGGGGTTTTGGCACCACGACCTTCGGGAGCTTATTTTTTGGTGCGGCTTTCCCCGCGGCTTATTTTTGGCACCCCGAGGCCCCTCGCAAAGTCTCGCCCCGTTCCGAGTCCGGCGGACGAACTTCGCCCGCGCCCCCCACCAAGGCTATAGCCCGCCCGTTTTTTGGGCATTTTTCCGCTGGGGAGTTTTGGCACCACGACCTGCCCCTCGCAAAGTCTCGCCCCATTCCGAGTCCGGCGGACGAATTTCGCCCGCGCCCCCCACCAAGGCTATAGCCCACCCGTTTTTTTGGCATTTTTCCGCTGGGGGGTTTTTGCACCACGACCTTCGGGAGCTTATTTTTTGGTGCGGCTTTCCCCGCGGCTTATTTTTGGCACCCCGAGGCCCCTCGCAAAGTCTCGCCCCATTCCGAGTCCGGCGGACGAACTTCGTCCGCACCCCCCACCAAGGCTATAGCCCGCCCGTTTTTTGGGAATTTTTCCGCTGGGGAGTTTTGGCACCACGACATTCGGGCGCTTATTTTTCGGCGCGGCTTTGCCCGCTGCTTATTTTTGGCACCCCGTGGCCCCTCGCACAGTCTCGCCCCATTCCGAGTCCGGCGGACGAATTTCGCCCGCGCCCCCCACCAAGGCTATAGCCCACCCGTTTTTTGGGCATTTTTCCGCTGGGGGGTTTTGGCACCACGACCTTCGGGCGCTTATTTTTGGGCGCGGCTTTGCCCGCGGCTTATTTTTGGCACCCCGAGGCCCCTCGCAAAGTCTCGCCCCATTCCGAGTCCGGCGGACGAACTTCGCCCGCGCCCCCCACCAAGGCTATAGCCCACCCGATTTTTGGGCATTTTTCCGCTGGGGGGTTTTTGCACCACGACCTTCGGGAGCTTATTTTTTGGTGCGGCTTTCCCCGCGGCTTATTTTTGGCACCCCGAGGCCCCTCGCAAAGTCTCGCCCCATTCCGAGTCCGGCGGACGAACTTCGCCCGCGCCCCCCACCAAGGCTATAGCCCGCCCGTTTTTTGGGAATTTTTCCGCTGGGGAGTTTTGGCACCACGACATTCGGGGGCTTATTTTTCGGCGCGGCTTTGCCCGCTGCTTATTTTTGGCACCCCGTGGCCCCTCGCAAAGTCTCGCCCCATTCCGAGTCCGGCGGACGAACTTCGCCCGCGCCCCCCACCAAGGCTATAGCCCACCCGATTTTTGGGCATTTTTCCGCTGGGGGGTTTTTGCACCACGACCTTCGGGAGCTTATTTTTTGGTGCGGCTTTCCCCGCGGCTTATTTTTGGCACCCCGAGGCCCCTCGCAAAGTCTCGCCCCATTCCGAGTCCGGCGGACGAACTTCGCCCGCGCCCCCCACCAAGGCTATAGCCCACCCGATTTTTGGGCATTTTTCCACTGGGGGGTTTTTGCACCACGACCTTCGGGAGCTTATTTTTTGGTACGGCTTTCCCCGCGGCTTATTTTTGGCACCCCGAGGCCCCTTGCAAAGTCTCGCCCCATTCCGTGTCCGGCGGACGAACTTCGCCCGCGCCCCCCACCAAGGCTGTAGCCCACCCGTTTTTGTGGCCTTTTTCCGCTGGACGAACTTGGCGCCCCGGCCTTCGGGCGGGTATTTTTCAGCGCGGCTGTGTCCGCGGCCTATTTTTGGCACACGGAGGCTCCTCGCAAAGTCTCGCGCCATTCCGAGTCCGGCGGACGAAGTTGGCCAGCCCCAACCCCCAAGGCTATAGCCCACCCGTTTTTGTGGCCTTTTTCCGCTGGACGAACTTGGCGCCCCGGCCTTCGGGCGGGTATTTTTCAGCGCGGCTGTGCCCGCGGCCTATTTTTGGCACACGGAGGCGCCTCGCAAAGTCTCGCGCCATTCCGACTCCGGCGGACGAAATTGGCCAGCCCCACCCCCCAAGGCTATAGCCCACCTGTTTTTGTGGCCTTTTTCCGCTGGACGAACTTGGCGCCCCGGCCTTCGGGCGGGTATTTTTGGACGCGGCTTTGCCCGCGGCCTATTTTTGGCACACGGAGGGGCCTCGCAAAATCTCGCGCCATTCCGAGTCCGGCGAACGAAGTTGGCCAGCCCCACCCCCCAAGGCTATAGCCCACCCGTTTTTGTGGCCTTTTTCCGCTGGATGAACTTGGCGCCCCGGCCTTCGTGCGGGTATTTTTGGGCGCGGCTGTGCCCGTAGCCTATTTTTGGCACACAGAGGCGCCTCGTAAAATCTCCCGCCATTCCGAGTCCGGCGGACGAAGTGGGCCAGCCCCACCACCCAAGGCTATAGCCCACCCGTTTTTGTGGCCTTTTTCCGCTGGACGAACTTGGCGCCCCGGCCTTCGGCCAGGTATTTTTAGGCGCGGCTGTGCCCGCGGCCTATTTTTGGCACACGGAGGCGCCTCGCAAAGTCTCGCGCCAGTCCGAGTCCGGCGGACGAAGTGGGCCAGCCTCACCCCCCAATGCTATAGCCCACCCGTTTTTGTGGCCTTTTTCCGCTGGACGAACTTGGCGCCCCGGCCTTCGGGACGGTATTTTTGGGCGCGGCTGTGCCCGTGGCATATTTTTGGCACACGGAGGTGCCTCGCAAAGTCTCGCGCCATTCCGAGTCCGGCGGACGAAGTTGGCCAGCCCCACCCCCCAAGGCTATAGCCCACCCGTTTTTGTGGCCTTTTACCGCTGGACGAACTTGGCGCCCCGGCCTTCGGGCGGGTATTTTTCAGCGCGGCTGTGTCCGCGGCCTATTTTTGGCACACGGAGGCACCTCGCAAAGTCTCGCGCCATTCCGAGTCCGGCGGACGAAATTGGCCAGCCCCACCCCCCAAGGCTATAGCCCACCCGTTTTTGTGGGCATTTTCCGCTGGACGAACTTGGCGCCCCGGCCTTCGGGCGGGTATTTTTCAGCGCGGCTGTGTCCGCGGCCTATTTTTGGCACACGGAGGCTCCTCGCAAAGTCTCGCGCCATTCCGAGTCCGGCGGACGAAGTTGGCCAGCCCCACCCCCCAAGGCTATAGCCCACCCGTTTTTGTGGCCATTTTCCGCTGGACGAACTTGGCGCCCCGGCCTTCGGGCGGGTATTTTTCAGCGCGGCTGTGCCCGCGGCCTATTTTTGGTACACGGAGGCGCCTCGCAAAGTCTCGCGCCATTCCGACTCCGGCGGACGAAATTGGCCAGCCCCACCCCCCAAGGCTATAGCCCACCTGTTTTTGTGGCCTTTTTCCGCTGTACGAACTTTGCGCCCCGGCCTTCGGGCGGGTATTTTTGGACGCGGCTTTGCCCGCGGCCTATTTTTGGCACACGGAGGGGCCTCGCAAAATCTCGCGCCATTCCGAGTCCGGCGAACGAAGTTGGCCAGCCCCACCCCCCAAGGCTATAGCCCACCCGTTTTTGTGGCCTTTTTCCGCTGGATGAACTTGGCGCCCCGGCCTTCGTGCGGGTATTTTTGGGCGCGGCTGTGCCCGTAGCCTATTTTTGGCACACGGAGGCGCCTCGTAAAATCTCCCGCCATTCCGAGTCCGGCGGACGAAGTGGGCCAGCCCCACCACCCAAGGCTATAGCCCACCCGTTTTTGTGGCCTTTTTCCGCTGGACGAACTTGGCGCCCCGGCCTTCGGCCAGGTATTTTTAGGCGCGGCTGTGCCCGCGGCCTATTTTTGGCACACGGAGGCACCTCACAAAGTCTCGCGCCAGTCCGAGTCCGGCGGACGAAGTTGGCCAGCCTCACCCCCCAATGCTATAGCCCACCCGTTTTTGTGGCCTTTTTCCGCTGGACGAACTTGGCGCCCCGGCCTTCGGGACGGTATTTTTGGGCGCGGCTGTGCCCGTGGCATATTTTTGGCACACGGAGGCGCTTCGCAAAGTCTCGCGCCATTCCGAGTCCGGCGGACGAAGTTGGCCAGCCCCACCCCCCAAGGCTATAGCCCACCCGTTTTTGTGGCCTTTTTCCGCTGGACGAACTTGGCGCCCCGGCCTTCGGGCGGGTATTTTTCAGCGCGGCTGTGTCCGCGGCCTATTTTTGGCACACGGAGGTGCCTCGCAAAGTCCCGCGCCATTCCGAGTCCGGCGGACGAAATTGGCCAGCCCCACCCCCCAAGGCTATAGCCCACCCGTTTTTGTGGGCATTTTCCGCTGGACGAACTTGGCGCCCCGGCCTTCGGGCGGGTATTTTTGGGCACGGCTGTGCCCGCGGACTATTTTTGGCACACGGAGACCCCTCGCAAAGTCTCGCGCCATTCCGAGTCTGGCGAACAAAGTTGGCCAGCCCCACCCCCCAAGGCTATAGTCCACCCGTTTTTGTAGCTTTTTTCCGCTGGACGAACTTGGCGCCGTGGCCTTCGGGCGGGTTTTTTTAGGTGCGGTTGTGCCCGCCGCCTATTTTTGGCACACGGAGGTGCCGCACAAAGTCTCGCGCCATTCCGAGTCCGGCGGACGAAGTTGGCCAGCCCCACCCCCCAAGTCTATAGCCCACCCGTTTTTGTGGCCTTTTTCCGCTGGACGAACTTGGCACCCCGCCCTTCGGGAGGTTATTTTTGGACGCGGCTGTGCCCGCGGCCTATTTTGGGCACACGGAGGCGCCTCGCAAAGTCTCGCGCCATTCCGAATCCGGTGTACGAAGTGGGCCAGCCCCACCCCCCAAGGTTATAGCCCACCCGTTTTTGTGGCCTTTTTCCGCTGGACGAACTTGGCGGCCCGGCCTTCGGGCGGGTATATTTGGGCGCGGCTGTGCCCGCGGCCTATTTTTGGCACACGGAAGCGCCTCGCAAAGTCTCGCGCCATTCCGAGTCCGGCGGACGAAGTCGGCCAGCCCCACCCCCCAAGGCTATAGCCCACCCGTTTTTGTGGCCTTTTTCCGCTGGACGAACTTGGCGCCCCGGCCTTCGGGCGGGTGTTTTTGGGTGCGGCTGTGCCCATGTCCTATTTTTGGCACACGGAGGCGCCTTGAAAGTCTCGCACCATTCCGAGTCCGGCTGACGAAGTTGGCCAGCCCCACCACGCAAGGCTATAGCCCACCTGTTTTTGTGGCCTTTTTCCGCTGGACAAAATTGGCGCCCCGCCCTTCGGGCAGGTATTTTCGGGCGCGGCTGTGCCCGCAGCCTATTTTCGGCACACGGAGACGCCTCGCAAAGTCTCGCGCCATTCCGATTCCGGCGGACGACATTGGCCAGCCCAACCCTCCAAGGCTATAGCCCACCCGTTTTTGTGGGCATTTTCCGCTGGACGAACTTGGCGCCCCGGCCTTCGGGCGGGTATTTTTCAGCGCGGCTGTGTCCGCGGCCTATTTTTGGCACACGGAGGCTCCTCGCAAAGTCTCGCGCCATTCCGAGTCCGGCGGACGAAGTTGGCCAGCCCCACCCCCCAAGGCTATAGCCCACCCGTTTTTGTGGCCATTTTCCGCTGGACGAACTTGGCGCCCCGGCCTTCGGGCGGGTATTTTTCAGCGCGGCTGTGCCCGCGGCCTATTTTTGGTACACGGAGGCGCCTCGCAAAGTCTCGCGCCATTCCGACTCCGGCGGACGAAATTGGCCAGCCCCACCCCCCAAGGCTATAGCCCACCTGTTTTTGTGGCCTTTTTCCGCTGTACGAACTTTGCGCCCCGGCCTTCGGGCGGGTATTTTTGGACGCGGCTTTGCCCGCGGCCTATTTTTGGCACACGGAGGGGCCTCGCAAAATCTCGCGCCATTCCGAGTCCGGCGAACGAAGTTGGCCAGCCCCACCCCCCAAGGCTATAGCCCACCCGTTTTTGTGGCCTTTTTCCGCTGGATGAACTTGGCGCCCCGGCCTTCGTGCGGGTATTTTTGGGCGCGGCTGTGCCCGTAGCCTATTTTTGGCACACGGAGGCGCCTCGTAAAATCTCCCGCCATTCCGAGTCCGGCGGACGGCGGTGGGCCAGCCCCACCACCCAAGGCTATAGCCCACCCGTTTTTGTGGCCTTTTTCCGCTGGACGAACTTGGCGCCCCGGCCTTCGGCCAGGTATTTTTAGGCGCGGCTGTGCCCGCGGCCTATTTTTGGCACACGGAGGCACCTCACAAAGTCTCGCGCCATTCCGAGTCTGGCGGACGAAGTGGGCCAGCCCCACCGCCCAAGGCTATATCCGACCTGTTTTTGTGGCCTTTTTCCGCTGGACGAACTTGGCGCCCTGCCCTTCGGGGGGGTAGTTTTGGGCGCGGCTGTGTCCTCGGCCTATTTTTGGCACACGGAGGTGCCTCGCAAAGTCTCGAGCCATTCCGAGTCCGGCGGACAAAGTTGACCAGCCCCACCCCCCAAGGCTATAGCCCAACTGTTTTTGTGGCCTTTTTCTGCTGGACGAACTTGGCGCCCCGGCCTTCGGGCGGGTGTTTTTGGGCGCGCCTGTGCCCGCGGCCTATTTTTGGCACACGGAGGCGCCTTGAAAGTTTCGCGCCATTCCGAGTCCGGCGGACGAAGTAGGCCAGCCCCACCACCCAAGGCTATAGCCCACCCGTTTTTGTGGCCTTTTTCCGCTGGACGAACTTGGCGCCCGGCCCTTCGGGCGGGTGTTTTTGGGCGCGCCTGTGCCCGCGGCCTATTTTTGGCACACGGAGGCGCCTCGAAAGTTTCGCGCCATTCCGAGTCCGGCGGACGAAGTTGGCCAGCCCAACCCCCCAAGGCTATAGCCCACCAGTTTTTGTGGCCTTTTTCCGCTGGACGAACTTGGCGCCCCGGCCTTCGGGTGGGTATTTTTGGGCTCGGCTTTGACCGTGGCCTATTTTTCGCACAAGGAGGCGCCTCGCAAAGTCTCGCGCGATTCCGAGTCCGGCGGACGAAGTGGGCCAGTCCCACCCCCCAAGGCTATAGCCCACCCGTTTTTGTGGCCTTTTTCCGCTGGACGAACTTGGCGGCCCGGCCTTCGGGCGGGTATATTTTGGCGCGGCTATGCCAGCGGCCTATTTTTGGCACACGGAGGCGCCTCACAAAATCTCGCGCCATTCGGAGTCCGGCGGACGAAGTTGGTCAGCCCCACCCCCCAAGGCTATAGCCCACCGGTTTTTGTGGCCTTTTTCCGCTGGACGAACTTGGCGCCCCGCCCTTCGGGTGGGTATTTTTGGGTGCGGCTGTGCCCGTGGCGTATCTTTTGTACATGGAGGTGCCTCGCAAAGTCTCGCGCCATTCCGAGTCCGGAGGACGAAGTTGGCCAGCCCCACCCCCCAAGGCTATAGGCCACCCGTTTTTGTGGCCTTTTTCCGCTGGACGAACTTGGCGCCCCGCCCTTCGGGCAGGTATTTATGGGCGCGGCTGTGCCCACGGTCTATTTTTGGAACACGGAGGGGCCTCGTAAAGTCTCACGCCATTCCGAGTCCGGCGGACGAAGTGGGCCAGCCCCACCCCCCAAGGATATAGCCCACCCGTTTTTGTGGCCTTTTTCCGCTGGACGAACTTGGCGCCCCGCCCTTCGGGTGGGTATTTTTGGGTGCGGCTGTCACCGTGGCGTATCTTTTGTACATGGAGGTGCCTCGCAAAGTCTCGCGCCATTCCGAGTCCGGGGGACGAAGTTGGCCAGCCCCACCCCCCAAGGCTATAGGCCACCCGTTTTTGTGGCCTTTTTCCGCTGGACGAACTTGGCGCCCCGCCCTTTGGGCAGGTATTTATGGGCGCGGCTGTGCCCACGGTCTATTTTTGGAACACGGAGGGGCCTCGCAAAGTCTCACGCCATTCCGAGTCCGGCGGACGAAGTTGGCCAGCCCCACCCCCCAAGGATATAGCCCACCCGTTTTTGTGGCCTTTTTCCGCTGGACGAACTTGGCGCCCCGCCCTTCGGGTGGGTATTTTTGGGCGCGGCTGTGCCCGCGGCCTATTTTTGGCACACGGAGGCGCCTCGAAAGTTTCACGCCATTCCGAGTCCGGCGGACGAAGTAGGCCAGCCCCACCACCCAAGGCTATAGCCCACCCGTTTTTGTGGCCTTTTTCCGCTGGACGAACTTGGCGCCCGGCCCTTCGGGCGGGTGTTTTTGGGCGCGCCTGTGCCCGTGGCCTATTTTTGGCACACGGAGGCGCCTCGAAAGTTTCGCGCCATTCCGAGTCCGGCGGACGAAGTTGGCCAGCCCAACCCCCCAAGGCTATAGCCCACTAGTTTTTGTGGCCTTTTTCCGCTGGACGAACTTGGCGCCCCGGCCTTCGGGTGGGTATTTTTGGGCTCGGCTTTGACCGTGGCCTATTTTTCGCACAAGGAGACGCCTCGCAAACTCTCGCGCGATTCCGAGTCTGGCGGACGAAGTGGGCCAGTCCCACCCCCCAAGGCTATAGCCCACCCGTTTTTGTGGCCTTTTTCCGTTGGACGAACTTGGCGCCCCGCCCTTCGGGTGGGTATTTTTGTGCGCGGCTGTGCCCGCGGCCTATTTTTGGCACACGGAGGCGCCTCGCAAAGTCTCACGCCATTCCGAGGCCGGCGGACGAAGTGGGCCGGCCCCACCCCCAAAGGTTATAGCCTACCCGTTTTTGTGGCCTTTTTCCGCTGGACGAACTTGGCGCCCCGGCCTTCGGGCGGTTATTTTTGGGCGCGGCTTTGCCCGGGGCCTATTTTTGGTACACGGAGGCTGCTCGCAAAGTCTCGCGCCATTCCGAGTCCGGCGGACGAAGTCGGCCAGCCCCACCCCCCAAGGCTATAGCCCACCCGTTTTTGTGGCCTTTTTCCGCTGGACGAACTTGGCGCCCCGGCCTTTGGGCGGTTATTTTTGGGCGCGGCCGTGCCCGGGGCCTATTTTTGGGCCACAGAGGCTGCTCGCAAAGTCTCGCGCCATTCCGAGTCCGGCGGACGAAGTCGGCCAGCCCCACCCCCCAAGGCTATAGCCCACCCGTTTTTGTGGCCTTTTTCCGCTGGACGAACTTGGCGCCCCGGCCTTCTGGCGGTTATTTTTGGGCGCGGCTTTGCCCGGGGCCTATTTTTGGTACACGGAGGCCGCTCGCAAAGTCTCGCGCCATTCCGAGTCCGGCGGACTAAGTCGGCCAGCCCCACCCCCCAAGGCTATAGCCCACCCGTTTTTGTGGCCTTTTTCCGCTGGACGAACTTGGCGCCCCAGCCTTTGGGCGGTTATTTTGGGGCGCGGCCGTGCCCGTGGCCTATTTTTGGGCCACGGAGGCTGCTCGCAAAGTCTCGCGCCATTCCGAGTCCGGCGGACGAAGTTGACCAGCCCCACCCCCCAAGCCTATAGCCCACCCGTTTTTGTGGCCTTTTTCCGCTGGAGGAACTTGTTGCCCCGGCCTTCGGGCGGTTATTTTTGGGCGGGGCTGTGCCCGGGGCCTATTTTTGGCACACGGAGGCCGCTCGTAAAGTCTTGCGCCATTCCGAGTCCGGCGGACGATGTTGGCCAGCCCCACCCCCCAAGGCTATAGCCCACCCGTTTTTGTGGCCTTTTTTCGCTGGACGAACTTGGCGCCCCGGCCTTCGGGCGGTTATTTTTGGGCGCGGCTTTGCCCGGGGCCTATTTTTGGTACACGGAGGCTGCTCGCAAAGTCTCGCGCCATTCCGAGTCCGGCGGACGAAGTCGGCCAGCCCCACCCCCCAAGGATATAGCCCACCCGTTTTTGTGGCCTTTTTCCGCTGGACGAACTTGGCGCCCCGGCCTTTGGGCGGTTATTTTTGGGCGCGGCCGTGCCCGGGGCCTATTTTTGGGCCACAGAGGCTGCTCGCAAAGTCTCGCGCCATTCCGAGTCCGGCGGACGAAGTCAGCCAGCCCCACCCCCCAAGGCTATAGCCCACCCGTTTTTGTGGCCTTTTTCCGCTGGACGAACTTGGCGCCCCGGCCTTCTGGCGGTTATTTTTGGGCGCGGCTTTGCCCGGGGCCTATTTTTGGTACACGGAGGCCGCTCGCAAAGTCTCGCGCCATTCCGAGTCCGGCGGACTAAGTCGGCCAGCCCCACCCCCCAAGGCTATAGCCCACCCGTTTTTGTGGCCTTTTTCCGCTGGACGAACTTGGCGCCCCGGCCTTTGGGCGGTTATTTTTGGGCGCGGCCGTGCCCGTGGCCTATTTTTGGGCCACGGAGGCTGCTCGCAAAGTCTCGCGCCATTCCGAGTCCGGCGGACGAAGTCGGCCAGCCTCACCCCCTAAGGCTATAGCCACCCGTTTGTGTGCCCTTTTTTCGCTGGACGAACTTGGCGCCCCGGCCTTCGGGCGGTTTTTTTTGGGTGCGGCGGTGCCCGGGGCCTATTTTTGGCACACGGAGGCCGCTCACAAAGTCTCGCGCCATTCCGACTCCGGCGGAAGAAGTCGGCCAGCCCCACCCCCCAAGGCTATAGCCCACCCGTTTTTGTGGCCTTTTTTCGCTGGACGAACTTGGCGCCCCGGCCTTCGGGCGGTTATTTTTGGGCGCGGCTGTGCCCGAGGCCTATTTTTGTCACACGGAGGCCGCTCACAAAGTGTCGCGCCATTCCGAGTCCTGCGGACGAAGTTGGCCAGCCCCACCCCCCAAGGCTATATCCCACCCGTTTTTGTGGCCTTTTTCCGCTGGACGAACTTGGCACCCCGGCCTTTGGGCGGTTATTTTTGGGCGCGGCTCTGCCCAGGGCCTATTTTTGGGCCACGGAGGCTGCTCGCAAAGTCTCGCGCCAATCCGAGTCCGGCGGACGAAGTCGGGCAGCCCCACCCCCCAAGGCTATAGCCCACCCGTTTTTGTGGTCTTTTTCCGCTGGACGAACTTGGCGCCCCGGCCTTTGGGCGGTTATTTTTGGGCGGGGCTGTGCCCGGGGCCTATTTTGCGTACATGGAGGCCGCTCGCAAAGTCTCACGCCATTCCGAGTCTGGCGGACGAAGTTGACCAGCCCCACCCCCCAAGCCTATAGCCCACCCGTTTTTGTGGCCTTTTTCCGCTGGAGGAACTTGTTGCCCCGGCCTTCGGGCGGTTATTTTTGGGCGGGGCTGTGCCCGGGGCCTATTTTTGGCACACGGAGGCCGCTCGTAAAGTCTTGCGCCATTCCGAGTCCGGCGGACGATGTTGGCCAGCCCCACCCCCCAAGGCTATAGCCCACCCGTTTTTGTGGCCTTTTTTCGCTGGACGAACTTGACGCCCCGGCCTTCGGGCGGTTATTTTTGGGCTGGGCTGTGCCCGGGGCCTATTTTTGTCACACGGAGGCCGCTCGAAAAATCTCGCGCCATTCCGAGTCCGGCGGACGATGTTGGCCAGCCCCACCCCCCAAGGCTATAGCCCACCCGTTTTTGTGGCCTTTTTCCGCTGGATGAACTTGGCGCCCCGGACTTTGGGCGGTTATTTTTGGGCGCGGCCATGCCCGGGGCCTATTTTCGGGCCACGGAGGCTGCTCGAAAAGTCTCGCGCCATTCCGAGTCCGGCGGACGAAGTCGGCCAGCCCCACCCCCCAAGGCTATATCCCACCCGTTTTTGTGGCCTTTTTCCGCTGGACGAACTTGGCGCCCCGGCCTTTGGGCGGTTATTTTTGGGCGCGGCTGTGCCCGGGGCCTATTTTTGGGCCACGGAGGCTGCTCGCAAAGTCTCACGCCATTCCGAGTCCGGCGGACGAAGTCGGCCAGCCCCACCCCCCGAGGCTATAGCCCACCCGTTTTTGTGGCCTTTTTCCGCTGGACGAACTTGGCGCCCCGGCCTTCGGGCGGTTATTTTTGGGCGCGGCGGTGCCCGGGGCCTATTTTTGGCACACGTAGGCCGCTCGCAAAGTCTTGCGCCATTCCGAGTCCGGCGGACGAAGTTGGCCAGCCCCACCCCCCAAGGCTATAGCCCACCCATTTTTGTGGCCTTTTTCCGCTGGACGAACTTGGCGCCCCGGCCTACGGGAAGTTATTTTTGGGCGCGGCTCTGCCCGGGGCCTATTTATTGCACACGGAGGCCTCTCGCAAAGTCTCGCGCCATTCCGAGTCCGGCGGACGAAGTTGGGCAGCCCCACCCCTCAAGGCTATAGCCCACCCGTTTTTGTGGCCTTGTTCCGCTGGACGAACTTGGCGCCCCGGCCTTTGGGCGGTTATTTTTGGGCGGGGCTTTGCCCGGGGCCTATTTTTCGTACATGGAGGCCGCTCGCAAAGTCTCACGCCATTCCGAGTCTGGCGGACGAAGTTGACCAGCCCCACCCCCCAAGCCTATAGCCCACCCGTTTTTGTGGCCTTTTTCCGCTGGAGGAACTTGTTGCCCCGGCCTTCGGGCGGTTATTTTTGGGCGGGGCTGTGCCCGGGGCCTATTTTTGGCACACGGAGGCCGCTCGTAAAGTCTTACGCCATTCCGAGTCCGGCGGACGATGTTGGCCAGCCCAACCCCCCAAGGCTATAGCCCACCAGTTTTTGTGGCCTTTTTCCGCTGGACGAACTTGGCGCCCCGGCCTTCGGGTGGGTATTTTTGGGCTCGGCTTTGACCGTGGCCTATTTTTCGCACAAGGAGACGCCTCGCAAACTCTCGCGCGATTCCGAGTCTGGCGGACGAAGTGGGCCAGTCCCACCCCCCAAGGCTATAGCCCACCCGTTTTTGTGGCCTTTTTCCGCTGGACGAACTTGGCGGCCCGGCCTTCGGGCGTGTATATTTTGGTGCGGCTATGCCAGCGGCCTATTTTTGGCACACGGAGGTGCCTCACAAAATCTCGCGCCATTCGGAGTCCGGCGGACGAAGTTGGCCAGCCCCACCCCCCAAGGCTATATCCCACCCGTTTTTGTGGCCTTTTTCCGCTGGACGAACTTGGCACCCCGGCCTTTGGGCGGTTATTTTTGGGCGCGGCTCTGCCCAGGGCCTATTTTTGGGCCACGGAGGCTGCTCGCAAAGTCTCGCGCCAATCCGAGTCCGGCGGACGAAGTCGGGCAGCCCCACCCCCCAAGGCTATAGCCCACCCGTTTTTGTGGTCTTTTTCCGCTGGACGAACTTGGCGCCCCGGCCTTTGGGCGGTTATTTTTGGGCGGGGCTGTGCCCGGGGCCTATTTTTCGTACATGGAGGCCGCTCGCAAAGTCTCACGCCATTCCGAGTCTGGCGGACGAAGTTGACCAGCCCCACCCCCCAAGCCTATAGCCCACCCGTTTTTGTGGCCTTTTTCCGCTTGAGGAACTTGTTGCCCCGGCCTTCGGGCGGTTATTTTTGGGCGGGGCTGTGCCCGGGGCCTATTTTTGGCACACGGAGGCCGCTCGTAAAGTCTTGCGCCATTCCGAGTCCGGCGGACGATGTTGGCCAGCCCCACCCCCCAAGGCTATAGCCCACCCGTTTTTGTGGCCTTTTTTCGCTGGACGAACTTGACGCCCCGGCCTTCGGGCGGTTATTTTTGGGCACGGCTGTGCCCGGGGCCTATTTTTGTCACACGGAGGCCGCTCAAAAAATCTCGCGCCATTCCGAGTCCGGCGGACGATGTTGGCCAGCCCCACCCCCCAAGGCTATAGCCCACCCGTTTTTGTGGCCTTTTTCCGCTGGACGAACTTGGCGCCCCGGCCTTTGGGCGGTTATTTTTGGGCGCGGCTGTGCCCGGGGCCTATTTTTGTGACACGGAGGCTGCTCGAAAAGTCTCGCGCCATTCCGAGTCCGGCGGACGAAGTCGGCCAGCCCCACCCCCCAAGGCTATATCCCACCCGTTTTTGTGGCCTTTTTCCGCTGGACGAACTTGGCGCCCCGGCCTTTGGGCGGTTATTTTTGGGCGCGGCTGTGCCCGGGGCCTATTTTTGGGCCACGGAGGCTGCTCGCAAAGTCTCATGCCATTCCGAGTCCGGCGGACGAAGTCGGCCAGCCCCACCCCCCAAGGCTATAGCCCACCCGTTTTTGTGGCCTTTTTCCGCTGGACGAACTTGGCGCCCCGGCCTTCGGGCGGTTATTTTTGGGCGCGGCGGTGCCCGGGGCCTATTTTTGGCACACGCAGGCCGCTCGCAAAGTCTCGCGCCATTCCGAGTCCGGCGGACGAAGTTGGCCAGCCCCACCCCCCAAGGCTATAGCCCACCCGTTTTTGTGGCCTTTTTCCGCTGGACGAACTTGGCGCCCCGGCCTACGGGAAGTTATTTTTGGGCGCGGCTCTGCCCGGGGCCTATTTATTGCACACGGAGGCCGCTCGCAAAGTCTCGCGCCATTCCGAGTCCGGCGGACGAAGTTGGGCAGCCCCACCCCTCAAGGCTATAGCCCACCCGTTTTTGTGGCCTTGTTCCGCTGGACGAACTTGGCGCCCCGGCCTTTGGGCGGTTATTTTGGGGCGCGGCCGTGCCCGTGGCCTATTTTTGGGCCACGGAGGCTGCTCGCAAAGTCTCGCGCCATTCTGAGTCCGGCGGACGAAGTCGGCCAGCCTCACCCCCCAAGGCTATAGCCCACCCGTTTTTGTGCCCTTTTTTCGCTGGACGAACTTGGCGCCCCGGCCTTCGGGCGGTTTTTTTTGGGTGCGGCGGTGCCCGGGGCCTGTTTTTGGCACACGGAGGCCGCTCACAAAGTCTCGCGCCATTCCGACTCCGGCGGAAGAAGTCGGCCAGCCCCACCCCCCAAGGCTATAGCCCACCCGTTTTTGTGGCCTTTTTTCGCTGGACGAACTTGGCGCCCCGGCCTTCGGGCGGTTATTTTTGGGCGCGGCTGTGCCCGAGGCCTATTTTTGTCACACGGAGGCCGCTCGCAAAGTGTCGCGCCATTCCGAGTCCTGCGGACGAAGTTGGCCAGCCCCACCCCCCAAGGCTATATCCCACCCGTTTTTGTGGCCTTTTTCCGCTGGACGAACTTGGCACCCCGGCCTTTGGGCGGTTATTTTTGGGCGCGGCTCTGCCCAGGGCCTATTTTTGGGCCACGGAGGCTGCTCACAAAGTCTCGCGCCAATCCGAGTCCGGCGGACGAAGTCGGGCAGCCCCACCCCCCAAGGCTATAGCCCACCCGTTTTTGTGGTCTTTTTCCGCTGGACGAACTTGGCGCCCCGGCCTTTGGGCGGTTATTTTTGGGCGGGGCTGTGCCCGGGGCCTATTTTTCGTACATGGAGGCCGCTCGCAAAGTCTCACGCCATTCCGAGTCTGGCGGACGAAGTTGACCAGCCCCACCCCCCAAGCCTATAGCCCACCCGTTTTTGTGGCCTTTTTCCGCTGGAGGAACTTGTTGCCCCGGCCTTCGGGCGGTTATTTTTGGGCGGGGCTGTGCCCGGGACCTATTTTTGGCACACGGAGGCCGCTCGTAAAGTCTTGCGCCATTCCGAGTCCGGCGGACGATGTTGGCCAGCCCCACCCCCCAAGGCTATAGCCCACCCGTTTTTGTGGCCTTTTTTCGCTGGACGAACTTGGCGCCCCGGCCTTCGGGCGGTTATTTTTGGGCGCGGCTTTGCCTGGGGCCTATTTTTGGTACACGGAGGCTGCTCGCAAAGTCTCGCGCCATTCCGAGTCCGGCGGACGAAGTCGGCCAGCCCCACCCCCCAAGGATATAGCCCACCCGTTTTTGTGGCCTTTTTCCGCTGGACGAACTTGGCGCCCCGGCCTTTGGGCGGTTATTTTTGGGCGCGGCCGTGCCCGGGGCCTATTTTTGGTCCACAGAGGCTGCTCGCAAAGTCTCGCGCCATTCCGAGTCCGGCGGACGAAGTCGGCCAGCCCCACCCCCCAAGGCTATATCCCACCCGTTTTTGTGGCCTTTTTCCGCTGGACGAACTTGGCACCCCGGCCTTTGGGCGGTTATTTTTGGGCGTGGCTCTGCCCAGGGCCTATTTTTGGGCCACGGAGGCTGCTCGCAAAGTCTCGCGCCAATCCGAGTCCGGCGGACGAAGTCGGGCAGCCCCACCCCCCAAGGCTATAGCCCACCCGTTTTTGTGGTCTTTTTCCGCTGGACGAACTTGGCGCCCCGGCCTTTGGGCGGTTATTTTTGGGCGGGGCTGTGCCCGGGGCCTATTTTTCGTACATGGAGGCCGCTCGCAAAGTCTCACGCCATTCCGAGTCTGGCGGACGAAGTTGACCAGCCCCACCCCCCAAGCCTATAGCCCACCCGTTTTTGTGGCCTTTTTCCGCTGGAGGAACTTGTTGCCCCGGCCTTCGGGCGGTTATTTTTGGGCGGGGCTGTGCCCGGGGCCTATTTTTGGCACACGGAGGCCGCTCGTAAAGTCTTGCGCCATTCCGAGTCCGGCGGACGATGTTGGCCAGCCCCACCCCCCAAGGCTATAGCCCACCCGTTTTTGTGGCCTTTTTTCGCTGGACGAACTTGGCGCCCCGGCCTTCGGGCGGTTATTTTTGGGCGCGGCTTTGCCTGGGGCCTATTTTTGGTACACGGAGGCTGCTCGCAAAGTCTCGCGCCATTCCGAGTCCGGCGGACGAAGTCGGCCAGCCCCACCCCCCAAGGATATAGCCCACCCGTTTTTGTGGCCTTTTTCCGCTGGACGAACTTGGCGCCCCGGCCTTTGGGCGGTTATTTTTGGGCGCGGCGTGCCTATATTTTTGGGCCACAGAGGCTGCTCGCAAAGTCTCGCGCCATTCCGAGTCCGGCGGACGAAGTCGGCCAGCCCCACCCCCCAAGGCTATAGCCCACCCGTTTTTGTGGCCTTTTTCCGCTGGACGAACTTGGCGCCCCGGCCTTCTGGCGGTTATTTTTGGGCGCGGCTTTGCCCGGGGCCTATTTTTGGTACACGGAGGCCGCTCGCAAAGTCTCGCGCCATTCCGAGTCCGGCGGACTAAGTCGGCCAGCCCCACCCCCCAAGGCTATAGCCCACCCGTTTTTGTGGCCTTTTTCCGCTGGACGAACTTGGCGCCCCGGCCTTTGGGCGGTTATTTTTGGGCGCGGCCGTGCCCGTGGCCTATTTTTGGGCCACGGAGGCTGCTCGCAAAGTCTCGCGCCATTCCGAGTCTGGCGGACGAAGTCGGCCAGCCTCACCCCCTAAGGCTATAGCCCACCCGTTTTTGTGCCCTTTTTTCGCTGGACGAACTTGGCGCCCCGGCCTTCGGGCGGTTTTTTTTGGGTGCGGCGGTGCCCGGGGCCTATTTTTGGCACACGGAGGCCGCTCACAAAGTCTCGCGCCATTCCGACTCCGGCGGAAGAAGTCGGCCAGCCCCACCCCCCAAGGCTATAGCCCACCCGTTTTTGTGGCCTTTTTTCGCTGGACGAACTTGGCGCCCCGGCCTTCGGGCGGTTATTTTTGGGCGCGGCTGTGCCCGAGGCCTATTTTTGTCACACGGAGGCCGCTCACAAAGTGTCGCGCCATTCCGAGTCCTACGGACGAAGTTGGCCAGCCCCACCCCCCAAGGCTATATCCCACCCGTTTTTGTGGCCTTTTTCCGCTGGACGAACTTGGCACCCCGGCCTTTGGGCGGTTATTTTTGGGCGCGGCTCTGCCCAGGGCCTATTTTTGGGCCACGGAGGCTGCTCGCAAAGTCTCGCGCCAATCCGAGTCCGGCGGACGAAGTCGGGCAGCCCCACCCCCCAAGGCTATAGCCCACCCGTTTTTGTGGTCTTTTTCCGCTGGACGAACTTGGCGCCCCGGCCTTTGGGCTGTTATTTTTGGGTGGGGCTGTGCCCGGGGCCTATTTTTCGTACATGGAGGCCGCTCGCAAAGTCTCACGCCATTCCGAGTCTGGCGGACGAAGTTGACCAGCCCCACCCCCCAAGCCTATAGCCCACCCGTTTTTGTGGCCTTTTTCCGCTGGAGGAACTTGTTGCCCCGGCCTTCGGGCGGTTATTTTTGGGCGGGGCTGTGCCCGGGGCCTATTTTTGGCACACGGAGGCCGCTCGTAAAGTCTTGCGCCATTCCGAGTCCGGCGGACGATGTTGGCCAGCCCAACCCCCCAAGGCTATAGCCCACCAGTTTTTGTGGCCTTTTTCCGCTGGACGAACTTGGCGCCCCGGCCTTCGGGTGGGTATTTTTGGGCTCGGCTTTGACCGTGGCCTATTTTTCGCACAAGGAGACGCCTCGGAAACTCTCGCGCGATTCCGAGTCTGGCGGACGAAGTGGGCCAGTCCCACCCCCCAAGGCTATAGCCCACCCGTTTTTGTGGCCTTTTTCCGCTGGACGAACTTGGCGGCCCGGCCTTCGGGCGTGTATATTTTGGTGCGGCTATGCCAGCGGCCTATTTTTGGCACACGGAGGTGCCTCACAAAATCTCGCGCCATTCGGAGTCCGGCGGACGAAGTTGGCCAGCCCCACCCCCCAAGGCTATATCCCACCCGTTTTTGTGGCCTTTTTCCGCTGGACGAACTTGGCTGCCCGGCCTTTGGGCGGTTATTTTTGGGCGCGGCTCTGCCCAGGGCCTATTTTTGGGCCACGGAGGCTGCTCGCAAAGTCTCGCGCCAATCCGAGTCCGGCGGACGAAGTCGGGCAGCCCCACCCCCCAAGGCTATAGCCCACCCGTTTTGTGGTCTTTTTCCGCTGGACGAACTTGGCGCCCGGCCTTTGGGCGGTTATTTTGGGCGGGGCTGTGCCCGGGCCTATTTTTCGTACATGGAGGCCGCTCGCAAAGTCTCACGCCATTCCGAGTCTGGCGGACGAAGTTGACCAGCCCCACCCCCCAAGCCTATAGCCCACCCGGGTTTGTGGCCTTTTTCCGCTGGAGGAACTTGTTGCCCCGGCCTTCGGGCGGTTATTTTTGGGCGGGGCTGTGCCCGGGGCCTATTTTTGGCACACGGAGGCCGCTCGTAAAGTCTTGCGCCATTCCGAGTCCGGCGGACGATGTTGGCCAGCCCCACCCCCCAAGGCTATAGCCCACCCGTTTTTGTGGCCTTTTTTCGCTGGAAGAACTTGACGCCCCGGCCTTCGGGCGGTTATTTTTGGGCACGGCTGTGCCCGGGGCCTATTTTTGTCACACGGAGGCCGCTCGAAAAATCTCGCGCCATTCCGAGTCCGGCGGACGATGTTGGCCAGCCCCACCCCCCAAGGCTATAGCCCACCCGTTTTTGTGGCCTTTTTCCGCTGGATGAACTTGGCGCCCCGGACTTTGGGCGGTTATTTTTGGGCGCGGCCATGCCCGGGGCCTATTTTCGGGCCACGGAGGCTGCTCGAAAAGTCTCGCGCCATTCCGAGTCCGGCGGACGAAGTCGGCCAGCCCCACCCCCCAAGGCTATATCCCACCCGTTTTTGTGGCCTTTTTCCGCTGGACGAACTTGGCGCCCCGGCCTTTGGGCGGTTATTTTTGGGCGCGGCTGTGCCCGGGGCCTATTTTTGGGCCACGGAGGCTGCTCGCAAAGTCTCATGCCATTCCGAGTCCGGCGGACGAAGTCGGCCAGCCCCACCCCCCAAGGCTATAGCCCACCCGTTTTTGTGGCCTTTTTCCGCTGGACGAACTTGGCGCCCCGGCCTTCGGGCGGTTATTTTTGGGCGCGGCGGTGCCCGGGGCCTATTTTTGGCACACACGCAGGCGCGCTCGCAAAGTCTCGCGCCATTCCGAGTCCGGCGGACGAAGTTGGCCAGCCCCACCCCCCAAGGCTATAGCCCACCCGTTTTTGTGGCCTTTTTCCGCTGGACGAACTTGGCGCCCCGGCCTACGGGAAGTTATTTTTGGGCGCGGCTCTGTCCGGGGCCTATTTATTGCACACGGAGGCCGCTCGCAAAGTCTCGCGCCATTCCGAGTCCGGCGGACGAAGTTGGGCAGCCCCACCCCTCAAGGCTATAGCCCACCCGTTTTTGTGGCCTTGTTCCGCTGGACGAACTTGGCGCCCCGGCCTTTGGGCGGTTATTTTTGGGCGGGGCTTTGCCCGGGGCCTATTTTTCGTACATGGAGGCCGCTCGCAAAGTCTCACGCCATTCCGAGTCTGGCGGACGAAGTTGACCAGCCCCACCCCCCAAGCCTATAGCCCACCCGTTTTTGTGGCCTTTTTCCGCTGGAGGAACTTGTTGCCCCGGCCTTCGGGCGGTTATTTTTGGGCGGGGCTGTGCCCGGGGCCTATTTTTGGCACACGGAGGCCGCTCGTAAAGTCTTGCGCCATTCCGAGTCCGGCGGACGATGTTGGCCAGCCCAACCCCCCAAGGCTATAGCCCACCAGTTTTTGTGGCCTTTTTCCGCTGGACGAACTTGGCGCCCCGGCCTTCGGGTGGGTATTTTTGGGCTCGGCTTTGACCGTGGCCTATTTTTCGCACAAGGAGACGCCTCGCAAACTCTCGCGCGATTCCGAGTCTGGCGGACGAAGTGGGCCAGTCCCACCCCCCAAGGCTATAGCCCACCCGTTTTTGTGGCCTTTTTCCGCTGGACGAACTTGGCGGCCCGGCCTTCGGGCGTGTATATTTTGGTGCGGCTATGCCAGCGGCCTATTTTTGGCACACGGAGGTGCCTCACAAAATCTCGCGCCATTCGGAGTCCGGCGGACGAAGTTGGTCAGCCCCACCCGCCAAGGCTATAGCCCACCCGTTTTTGTGGCCTTTTTCCGCTGGACGAACTTGGCGCCCCGCCCTTCGGGCAGGTATTTATGGGTACGGCTGTGCCCACGGTCTATTTTTGGAACACGGAGGGGCCTCGGAAAGTCTCACGCCATTCCGAGTCCGGCGGACGAAGTTGGCCAGCCCCACCCCCCAAGGATATAGCCCACCCGTTTTTGTGGCCTTTTTCCGCTGGACGAACTTGGCGCCCCGCCCTTCGGGTGGGTATTTTTGTGCGCGGCTGTGCCCGCGGCCTATTTTTGGCACACGGAGGCGCCTCGCAAAGTCTCACGCCATTCCGAGGCCGGCGGACGAAGTGGGCCAGCCCCACCCCCCAAGGTTATAGCCTACCCGTTTTTGTGGCCTTTTTCCGCTGGACGAACTTGGCGCCCCGGCCTTCGGGCGGTTATTTTTGGGCGCGGCTTTGGCCGGGGCCTATTTTTGGTACACGGAGGCTGCTCGCAAAGTCTCGCGCCATTCCGAGTCCGGCGGACGAAGTCGGCCAGCCCCACCCCCCAAGGCTATAGCCCACCCGTTTTTGTGGCCTTTTTCCGCTGGACGAACTTGGCGCCCCGGCCTTTGGGCGGTTATTTTTGGGCGCGGCCGTGCCCGGGGCCTATTTTTGGGCCACAGAGGCTGCTCGCAAAGTCTCGCGCCATTCCGAGTCCGGCGGACGAAGTCGGCCAGCCCCACCCCCCAAGGCTATAGCCCACCCGTTTTTGTGGCCTTTTTCCGCTGGACGAACTTGGCGCCCCGGCCTTCTGGCGGTTATTTTTGGGCGCGGCTTTGCCCGGGGCCTATTTTTGGTACACGGAGGCCGCTCGCAAAGTCTCGCGCCATTCCGAGTCCGGCGGACTAAGTCGGCCAGCCCCACCCCCCAAGGCTATAGCCCACCCGTTTTTGTGGCCTTTTTCCGCTGGACGAACTTGGCGCCCCGGCCTTTGGGCGGTTATTTTTGGGCGCGGCCGTGCCCGTGGCCTATTTTTGGGCCACGGAGGCTGCTCGCAAAGTCTCGCGCCATTCCGAGTCCGGCGGACGAAGTCGGCCAGCCTCACCCCCCAAGGCTATAGCCCACCCGTTTTTGTGCCCTTTTTTCGCTGGACGAACTTGGCGCCCCGGCCTTCGGGCGGTTTTTTTTGGGTGCGGCGGTGCCCGGGGCCTATTTTTGGCACACGGAGGCCGCTCACAAAGTCTCGCGCCATTCCGACTCCGGCGGAAGAAGTCGGCCAGCCCCACCCCCCAAGGCTATAGCCCACCCGTTTTTGTGGCCTTTTTTCGCTGGACGAACTTGGCGCCCCGGCCTTCGGGCGGTTATTTTTGGGCGCGGCTGTGCCCGAGGCCTATTTTTGTCACACGGAGGCCGCTCGCAAAGTGTCGCGCCATTCCGAGTCCTGCGGACGAAGTTGGCCAGCCCCACCCCCCAAGGCTATATCCCACCCGTTTTTGTGGCCTTTTTCCGCTGGACGAACTTGGCACCCCGGCCTTTGGGCGGTTATTTTTGGGCGCGGCTCTGCCCAGGGCCTATTTTTGGGCCACGGAGGCTGCTCGCAAAGTCTCGCGCCAATCCGAGTCCGGCGGACGAAGTCGGGCAGCCCCACCCCCCAAGGCTATAGCCCACCCGTTTTTGTGGTCTTTTTCCGCTGGACGAACTTGGCGCCCCGGCCTTTGGGCGGTTATTTTTGGGCGGGGCTGTGCCCGGGGCCTATTTTTCGTACATGGAGGCCGCTCGCAAAGTCTCACGCCATTCCGAGTCTGGCGGACGAAGTTGGCCAGCCCCACCCCCCAAGGCTATAGCCCACCCGTTTTTGTGGCCTTTTTCCGCTGGACGAACTTGGCGCCCCGGCCTACGGGAAGTTATTTTTGGGCGCGGCTCTGCCCGGGGCCTATTTATTGCACACGGAGGCCGCTCGCAAAGTCTCGCGCCATTCCGAGTCCGGCGGACGAAGTTGGGCAGCCCCACCCCTCAAGGCTATAGCCCACCCGTTTTTGTGGCCTTGTTCCGCTGGACGAACTTGGCGCCCCGGCCTTTGGGCGGTTATTTTTGGGCGGGGCTTTGCCCGGGGCCTATTTTTCGTACATGGAGGCCGCTCGCAAAGTCTCACGCCATTCCGAGTCTGGCGGACGAAGTTGACCAGCCCCACCCCCCAAGGCTATAGCCCACCCGTTTTTGTGGCCTTTTTTCGCTGGACGAACTTGGCGCCCCGGCCTTCGGGCGGTTATTTTTGGGCGCGGCTTTGCCCGGGGCCTATTTTTGGTACACGGAGGCTGCTCGCAAAGTCTCGCGCCATTCCGAGTCCGGCGGACGAAGTCGGCCAGCCCCACCCCCCAAGGATATAGCCCACCCGTTTTTGTGGCCTTTTTCCGCTGGACGAACTTGGCGCCCCGGCCTTTGGGCGGTTATTTTTGGGCGCGGCCATGCCCGGGGCCTATTTTTCGGCCACAGAGGCTGCTCGCAAAGTCTCGCGCCATTCCGAGTCCGGCGGACGAAGTCGGCCAGCCCCACCCCCCAAGGCTATAGCCCACCCGTTTTTGTGGCCTTTTTCCGCTGGACGAACTTGGCGCCCCGGCCTTCTGGCGGTTATTTTTGGGCGCGGCTTTGCCCGGGGCCTATTTTTGGTACACGGAGGCCGCTCGCAAAGTCTCGCGACATTCCGAGTCCGGCGGACTAAGTCGGCCAGCCCCACCCCCCAAGGCTATAGCCCACCCGTTTTTGTGGCCTTTTTCCGCTGGACGAACTTGGCACCCCGGCCTTTGGGCGGTTATTTTTGGGCGCGGCTCTGCCCAGGGCCTATTTTTGGGCCACGGAGGCTGCTCGCAAAGTCTCGCGCCAATCCGAGTCCGGCGGACGAAGTCGGGCAGCCCCACCCCCCAAGGCTATAGCCCACCCGTTTTTGTGGTCTTTTTCCGCTGGACGAACTTGGCGCCCCGGCCTTTGGGCGGTTATTTTTGGGCGGGGCTGTGCCCGGGGCCTATTTTTCGTACATGGAGGCCGCTCGCAAAGTCTCACGCCATTCCGAGTCTGGCGGACGAAGTTGACCAGCCCCACCCCCCAAGCCTATAGCCCACCCGTTTTTGTGGCCTTTTTCCGCTGGAGGAACTTGTTGCCCCGGCCTTCGGGCAGTTATTTTTGGGCGGGGCTGTGCCCGGGGCCTATTTTTGGCACACGGAGGCCGCTCGTAAAGTCTTGCGCCATTCCGAGTCCGGCGGACGATGTTGGCCAGCCCCACCCCCCAAGGCTATAGCCCACCCGTTTTTGTGGCCTTTTTTCGCTGGACGAACTTGGCGCCCCGGCCTTCGGGCGGTTATTTTTGGGCGCGGCTTTGCCCGGGGCCTATTTTTGGTACACGGAGGCTGCTCGCAAAGTCTCGCGCCATTCCGAGTCCGGCGGACGAAGTCGGCCAGCCCCACCCCCCAAGGATATAGCCCACCCGTTTTTGTGGCCTTTTTCCGCTGGACGAACTTGGCGCCCCGGCCTTTGGGCGGTTATTTTTGGGCGCGGCCATGCCCGGGGCCTATTTTTCGGCCACAGAGGCTGCTCGCAAAGTCTCGCGCCATTCCGAGTCCGGCGGACGAAGTCGGCCAGCCCCACCCCCCAAGGCTATAGCCCACCCGTTTTTGTGGCCTTTTTCCGCTGGACGAACTTGGCGCCCCGGCCTTCTGGCGGTTATTTTTGGGCGCGGCTTTGCCCGGGGCCTATTTTTGGTACACGGAGGCCGCTCGCAAAGTCTCGCGCCATTCCGAGTCCGGCGGACTAAGTCGGCCAGCCCCACCCCCCAAGGCTATAGCCCACCCGTTTTTGTGGCCTTTTTCCGCTGGACGAACTTGGCGCCCCGGCCTTTGGGCGGTTATTTTTGGGCGCGGCCGTGCCCGTGGCCTATTTTTGGGCCACGGAGGCTGCTCGCAAAGTCTCGCGCCATTCCGAGTCCGGCGGACGAAGTCGGCCAGCCTCACCCCCTAAGGCTATAGCCCACCCGTTTTTGTGCCCTTTTTTCGCTGGACGAACTTGGCGCCCCGGCCTTCGGGCGGTTTTTTTTGGGTTCGGCGGTGCCCGGGGCCTATTTTTGGCACACGGAGGCCGCTCACAAAGTCTCGCGCCATTCCGACTCCGGCGGAAGAAGTCGGCCAGCCCCACCCCCCAAGGCTATAGCCCACCCGGTTTTGTGGCCTTTTTTCGCTGGACGAACTTGGCGCCCCGGCCTTCGGGCGGTTATTTTTGGGCGCGGCTGTGCCCGAGGCCTATTTTTGGCACACGGAGGCCGCTCACAAAGTGTCGCGCCATTCCGAGTCCTGCGGACGAAGTTGGCCAGCCCCACCCCCCAAGGCTATATCCCACCCGTTTTTGTGGCCTTTTTCCGCTGGACGAACTTGGCACCCCGGCCTTTGGGCGGTTATTTTTGGGCGCGGCTCTGCCCAGGGCCTATTTTTGGGCCACGGAGGCTGCTCGCAAAGTCTCGCGCCAATCCGAGTCCGGCGGACGAAGTCGGGCAGCCCCACCCCCCAAGGCTATAGCCCACCCGTTTTTGTGGTCTTTTTCCGCTGGACGAACTTGGCGCCCCGGCCTTTGGGCGGTTATTTTTGGGCGGGGCTGTGCCCGGGGCCTATTTTTCGTACATGGAGGCCGCTCGCAAAGTCTCACGCCATTCCGAGTCTGGCGGACGAAGTTGACCAGCCCCACCCCCCAAGCCTATAGCCCACCCGTTTTTGTGGCCTTTTTCCGCTGGAGGAACTTGTTGCCCCGGCCTTCGGGTGGTTATTTTTGGGCGGGGCTGTGCCCGGGGCCTATTTTTGGCACACGGAGGCCGCTCGTAAAGTCTTGCGCCATTCCGAGTCCGGCGGACGATGTTGGCCAGCCCCACCCCCCAAGGCTATAGCCCACCCGTTTTTGTGGCCTTTTTTCGCTGGACGAACTTGACGCCCCGGCCTTCGGGCGGTTATTTTTGGGCACGGCTGTGCCCGGGGCCTATTTTTGTCACACGGAGGCCGCTCGAAAAATCTCGCGCCATTCCGAGTCCGGCGGACGATGTTGGCCAGCCCCACCCCCCAAGGCTATAGCCCACCCGTTTTTGTGGCCTTTTTCCGCTGGATGAACTTGGCGCCCCGGACTTTGGGCGGTTATTTTTGGGCGCGGCCATGCCCGGGGCCTATTTTCGGGCCACGGAGGCTGCTCGAAAAGTCTCGCGCCATTCCGAGTCCGGCGGACGAAGTCGGCCAGCCCCACCCCCCAAGGCTATATCCCACCCGTTTTTGTGGCCTTTTTCCGCTGGACGAACTTGGCGCCCCGGCCTTTGGGCGGTTATTTTTGGGCGCGGCTGTGCCCGGGGCCTATTTTTGGGCCACGGAGGCTGCTCGCAAAGTCTCACGCCATTCCGAGTCCGGCGGACGAAGTCGGCCAGCCCCACCCCCCAAGGCTATAGCCCACCCGTTTTTGTGGCCTTTTTCCGCTGGACGAACTTGGCGCCCCGGCCTTCGGGCGGTTATTTTTGGGCGCGGCGGTGCCCGGGGCCTATTTTTGGCACACGCAGGCCGCTCGCAAAGTCTCTCGCCATTCCGAGTCCGGCGGACGAAGTTGGCCAGCCCCACCCCCCAAGGCTATAGCCCACCCGTTTTTGTGGCCTTTTTCCGCTGGACGAACTTGGCGCCCCGGCCTACGGGAAGTTATTTTTGGGCGCGGCTCTGCCCGGGGCCTATTTATTGCACACGGAGGCCGCTCGCAAAGTCTCGCGCCATTCCGAGTCCGGCGGACGAAGTTGGGCAGCCCCACCCCTCAAGGCTATAGCCCACCCGTTTTTGTGGCCTTGTTCCGCTGGACGAACTTGGCGCCCCGGCCTTTGGGCGGTTATTTTTGGGCGGGGCTTTGCCCGGGGCCTATTTTTCGTACATGGAGGCCGCTCGCAAAGTCTCACGCCATTCCGAGTCTGGCGGACGAAGTTGACCAGCCCCACCCCCCAAGCCTATAGCCCACCCGTTTTTGTGGCCTTTTTCCGCTGGAGGAACTTGTTGCCCCGGCCTTCGGGCGGTTATTTTTGGGCGGGGCTGTGCCCGGGGCCTATTTTTGGCACACGGAGGCCGCTCGTAAAGTCTTGCGCCATTCCGAGTCCGGCGGACGATGTTGGCCAGCCCCACCCACCAAGGCTATAGCCCACCCGTTTTTGTGGCCTTTTTCCGCTGGACGAACTTGGCGCCCCGGCCTTTGGGCGGTTATTTTTGGGCGCGGCCGTGCCCGGGGCCTATTTTTGGGCCACGGAGGCTGCTCGCAAAGTCTCGCGCTATTCCGAGTCCGGCGGACGAAGTTGGCCAGCCCCACACCCCAAGGCTATAGCCCACCCGTTTTTGTGGCCTTTTTCCGCTGGACGAACTTGGCGCCCCGGCCTTCGGGCGGTTTTTTTTGGGCGCGGCGGTGCCCGGGGCCTATTTTTCGTACACGGAGGCCGCTCGCAAAGTCTCGCGCCATTCCGACTCCGGCGGACGAAGTCGGCCAGCCCCACCCCCCAAGGCTATAGCCCACCCATTTTTGTGGCCTTTTTCCGCTGGACGAACTTGGCGCCCCGGCCTTCGGGCGGTTATTTTTGGACGCGGCGGTGCCCGGGCCTATTTTTGGGACACGGAGGCCGGTCGCAAACTCTCGCGCCATTCTGAGTCCGGCGGACGAAGTTGGCCAGCCCCACCCCCCAAGGCAATAGCCCACCCGTTTTTGTGGCCGTTTTCCGCTGGACGAACTTGGCGCCCCGGCCTTCGGGCGGTTATTTTTGGACGCGGCGGTGCCCGGGGCCTATTTTTGGGACACGGAGGCCGGTCGCAAACTCTCGCGCCATTCTGAGTCCGGCGGACGAAGTTGGCCAGCCCCACCCCCCAAGGCAATAGCCCACCCGTTTTTGTGGCCTTTTTCCGCTGGACGAACTTGGCGCCCCGGCCTTTGGGCGGTTATTTTTGGGCGCGGCTGTGCCCGGGGCCTATTTTTGGGCCACGGAGGCTGCTCGTAAAGTCTCACGCCATTCCGAGTCTGGCGGACGAAGTTGACCAGCCCCACCCCCCAAGCCTATAGCCCACCCGTTTTTGTGGCCTTTTTCCGCTGGAGGAACTTGTTGCCCCGGCCTTCGGGCGGTTATTTTTGGGCGGGGCTGTGCCCGGGGCCTATTTTTGGCACACGGAGGCCGCTCGTAAAGTCTTGCGCCATTCCGAGTCCGGCGGACGATGTTGGCCAGCCCCACCCACCAAGGCTATAGCCCACCCGTTTTTGTGGCCTTTTTCCGCTGGACGAACTTGGCGCCCCGGCCTTTGGGCGGTTATTTTTGGGCGTGGCCGTGCCCGGGGCCTATTTTTGGGCCACGGAGGCTGCTCGCAAAGTCTCGCGCTATTCCGAGTCCGGCGGACGAAGTTGGCCAGCCCCACACCCCAAGGCTATAGCCCACCCGTTTTTGTGGCCTTTTTCCGCTGGACGAACTTGGCGCCCCGGCCTTCGGGCGGTTTTTTTTGGGCGCGGCGGTGCCCGGGGCCTATTTTTCGTACACGGAGGCCGCTCGCAAAGTCTCGCGCCATTCCGACTCCGGCGGACGAAGTCGGCCAGCCCCACCCCCCAAGGCTATAGCCCACCCATTTTTGTGGCCTTTTTCCGCTGGACGAACTTGGCGCCCCGGCCTTCGGGCGGTTATTTTTGGACGCGGCGGTGCCCGGGGCCTATTTTTGGGACACGGAGGCCGGTCGCAAACTCTCGCGCCATTCTGAGTCCGGCGGACGAAGTTGGCCAGCCCCACCCCCCAAGGCAATAGCCCACCCGTTTTTGTGGCCGTTTTCCGCTGGACGAACTTGGCGCCCCGGCCTTCGGGCGGTTATTTTTGGACGCGGCGGTGCCCGGGGCCTATTTTTGGGACACGGAGGCCGGTCGCAAACTCTCGCGCCATTCTGAGTCCGGCGGACGAAGTTGGCCAGCCCCACCCCCCAAGGCAATAGCCCACCCGTTTTTGTGGCCTTTTTCCGCTGGACGAACTTGGCGCCCCGGCCTTTGGGCGGTTATTTTTGGGCGCGGCTGTGCCCGGGGCCTATTTTTGGGCCACGGAGGCTGCTCGTAAAGTCTCGCGCCATTCCGAGTCCGGCGGACGAAGTCGGCCAGCCCCACCCCCCAAGGCTATAGCCCACCCGTTTTTGTGGCCTTTTTCCGCTGGACGAACTTGGCGCCCCGGCCTTCGGGCGGTTTTTTTTGGGCGCGGCGGTGGCCGGGGCCTATTTTTCGTACACGGAGGCCACTCGCAAAGTCTCGCGCCATTCCGACTCCGGCGGACGAAGTCGGCCAGCCCCACCCCCCAAGGCTATAGCCCACCCGTTTTTGTGGCCTTTTTCCGCTGGACGAACTTGGCGCCCCTGCCTTTGGGCGGTTATTTTTGGGCGCGGCTGTGCCCGGGGCCTATTTTTGGGCCACGGAGGCTGCTCGCAAAGTCTCGCACCATTCCGAGTCCGGCGGACGAAGTCGGCCAGCCCAATCCCCCAAGGCTATAGCCCACCCGTTTTTGTGGCCTTTTTCCGCTGGACGAACTTCGCGCCCCGGCCTTCGGGCGGTTATTTTTGGGCGCGGCTGTGCCCGCGACCCATTTTCGGCACGCGGAGGCTGTTCGCAAAGTCTCGCCCCATTCCGAGTCTGGCGGACGAAGTTGGCCCGCCCCTCCCCACAAGGCTATAGCCCACCCCTTTTTTGGCCATTTTTCCACTGGGGGTTTGGGCGCGCCGACCTTCAGGCGATTATTTTTGGGCGCGGCTGTGCCCGTGGCATATTTTTGGCACGCGGAGGCCGCTCGCAAAGTCTCACCCCATTTCGAGTCCGGCGGACGAAGGTTGCCAGCCCCTCCCCCCAAGGCTATAGCTCACCCGTTTTTTGGCCATTTTTCCGCTGGACGAACTTGGCGCACCGGCCTTTGGGTGGTTATTTTTGGGCGCGGCTGTGCCCGCGTCCTATTTTTGGCACGCGGAGGCCGTTCGCAAAGTCTCGCCCCATTCCGAGTCCGGCGGACGAAGGTGGCCCGCCCCTCCCCACAAGGCTATAGCCCACCCGTTTTTTGGCCATTTTTCCACTGGGGGGGTTGGGCGCGCCGATCTTCAGGTGATTATTTTTGGGCGCGGCTGTGACCGCGGCCTATTTTTGGTACGTGGAGGCCGCTCGCAAAGTCTCACCCCATTTCGAGTCCGGCGGACGAAGGTTGGCCAGCCCCACCCCCCAAGGCTATAGCCCACCCGTTTTTGTGGCCTTTTTCTGCTGGACGAACTTGGCGCCCCGGCCTTTGGGCGGTTATTTTTGGGCGCGGCCGTCCCCGGGGCCTATTTTTGGGCCACGGAGGCTGCTCGCAAAGTCTCGCGCCATTCCGAGTCCGGCGGACGAAGTCGGCCAGCCCCACCCCCCAAGGCTATAGCCCACCCGTTTTTGTGGCCTTTTTCCGCTGGACGAACTTGGCGCCCCGGCCTTCGGGCGGTTTTTTTTGGGCGCGGCGGTGCCCGGGGCCTATTTTTCGTACACGGAGGCCGCTCGGAAAGTCTCGCCCCATTCCGAGTCCGGCGGACGAAGTTGGCCCGCCCCTCCCCACAAGGCTATAGGCCACCCGTTTTTTGGCCATTTTTCCGCTGGACGAACTTGGCGCCCCGGCCTTCGGGCGGTTATTTTTGGGCATGGCTGTGTCCGCAGCCTATTTTTGGCACGCGGAGACCACTTGCAAAATCTCGCCCGTTTCCGAGACCGGCAGACGAAGTTGGCCAGCCCCTCCCCCCAAGGCTATAGCCCACCCGTTTTTTGGCCATTTTTCCGCTGGACGAAATTGGCGCCCTGGCCTTCGTGCAGTTATTTTTGGGTCCGGCGGTGTCCACGGCCTATTTTTGGCACGTGGAGGCCGCTCGCAAAGTCTTGCCCCATTCCGAGTCCGGCGGACGAAGTTGGCCAGCCACTCCCCCCAAGGCTATAGCCCACCCGTTTTTTGGCCATTTTTCCGCTGGACGAACTTTGCGCCCCGGCCTTCGGACGGTTATTTTTGGGCGCGGCTGTGCCCGCGACCCATTTTTGGTACGCGGAGGCCGCTCGCAAAGTCTCGCCCCATTCCGAGTCTGGCGGATGAAGTGGGCCAGCCCCTCCCCCCAAGGCTATAGCCCACCCGTTGTTTGGCCATTTTTCCGCTGGACGACTTGGCGCCCCGACCTTCGGGCTGTTATTTTTGGGCGTGGCTATGCCCGCGGCCTATTTTTGGCACGCGGAGGCCGCTCGCAAAGTCTCGCCCCATTCCGAGTCCGGCGGACGAAGTGGGCCAGCCCCTCCCCCCAAGGCAATAGGCCACCCGTTTTTTGGCCATTTTTCTGCTGGGGTGTTTGGGCGCGCCGACCTTCGGACGGTTATTTTTGGGCGCGGCTGTGCCCGCGGCCTATTTTTGGCACGCGGAGGCCGTTCACAAAGTCTCAACCCATTCCGAGTCCCGCGGACGAAGTTGGCTAGCCCCTCCCCCCAAGGCTATAGCCCACCCATATTTTGGCCATTTTTCCGCTGGGGGGTTTGGGCGCAATGACCTTCGGCGGGTTGTTTTTGGGCGCGGCTGTGCCCGCGGCCTATTTTTAGCACGCGGAGGCCGCTCGCAAAGTCTCGCCCCATTCCGAGTCCGGAGGACAAAGTTGGCCAGCCCCTCCCCCCAAGGCTATAGCCCACCCGTTTTTTGGCCATTTTTCCGCTGGGGTGTTTGGGCGCGCCGACCTTCGGGCTGTTATTTTTGGGCGTGGCTGTGCCAGCGGCCTATTTTTGGCACACGGAGGCCGCTCGCAAAGTCTCGCCCCATTCCGAGTCCGGCGGACGAAGTTGGCCATCCCCTCCCCCCAAGGCTATAGCCAACCCGTTTTTTGGCCATTTTTCCGCTGGACGAACATGATGCCCCGGCCTTCGGGCGGTTATTTTTGGGCTCGGCTATGCCCGCGGCCTATTTTTGGAATGCGGAGGCCGCTCGCAAAGTCTCGCCCCATTCCGAGTCCGGCGGACGAAGTTGGCCAGCCCCTCCCCCCAAGGCTATAGCCCACCCGTTTTTTGGCCATTTTTCTGCTAGACGACTTGGCGCCCCGGCCTTCGGGCGGTCATTTTTTGGCACGGCTGTGCCCGCGGCCTATTTTTGGCACGCGGAGGCCGTTCACAAAGTCTCATCCCATTCCGAGTCCGGAGGACGAAGTTGGCCAGCCCCTCCCCCCAAGGCTATAGCCCACCCGTTTTTTGGCCATTTTTCCGCTGGGGGGTTTGGGTGCGCCGACCTTCGGGTGGTTATTTTTGGGCGCGGCTGGGCCCGTGTCCTATTTTTGGCACGCGGAAGCCGCTCACAAAGTCTCACCCCATTCCGAGTCCGGCGGACGAAGTTGGCCAGCCCCTCCCCCCAAGGCTATAGCCCACCCGTTTTTTGGCCATTTTTCCGCTGGACGAACTTCGTGCCCCGGCCTTCGGGCTGTTATTTTTGGGCGCGGCTGTGCCCGCGGCCTATTTTTGGCACGCGGATGAGGCTCGCAAAGTCTCGCCCCATTCCGAGTCCGGCGGATGAAGTTGGCCAGCCCCTCCCCCCAAGGCTATAGCCCACCCGTTTTTTGGCCATTTTTCCGCTGGGGGGTTTGGGGGCGCCGACCTTCGGGCGGTTATTTTTCGGCGCGGCTGTGCCCGTGGCCTATTTTTATCACGCGGAGGCCGCTCGCAAAGTCTCGCCCCATTCTGAGTCCGGAGGATGAAGTTGGCCAGCCCCTCCCCCCAAGGCTATAGCCCACCCGTTTTTTGGCCATTTTTCCGCTGGGGGGTTTGGGTGCGCCGATCTTCGGGCGGTTATTTTTGGGCGCGGCTGGGCCTGTGTCTTATTTTTGGCACGCGGAGGCCGCTCGCAAAGTCTCGACCCATTCCGAGTCCGGCGGACGAAGTTGGCCCGCCCCTCCCCCCAAGGCTATAGGCCACCCGTCTTTTGGCCATTTTTCCGCGGGACGAACTTGGCGCCCCGGCCTTCGGGCAGTTATTTTTGGACGAGGCTGTGCCCACGGCCTATTTTTGGCACGCGGAGGCCGCTCGTAAAGTCTCGCCCATTCCGAGTCCAGCGGACGAATTTGGCCAGCCCCTCCCCCCAAGGCTACAGCCCAACCGTTTTTTTGCCATTTTTCCGCTGGACGAACTTGGCGCCCCGGCCTTCGGGCAGTTATTTTTGGGCGTGGCTGTGCCCGCGTCCTATTTTTGGCACGCGAAGGCCGCTCGCAAAGTCTCACCCCATTCCGAGTCCGGCGGACGAAGTTGGCCAGCCCCTCCCCCCAAGGCTATAGCACACCCGTTTTTTGGCCATTTTTCCGCTGGACGAACTTGGCGCCCCGGCCTTCGGGCGGTTATTTTTGGACGCGGCTGTGTCCACGGCCTAGTTTTGGCACGCAGAGGCCGTTCACAAAGTCTCATCCCATTCCGAGTCCCGCGGACGAAGTTGGCCAGCCCCTCCCCCCAAGGCTATAGCCCACCCGTTTTTTGGCCATTTTTCCGCTGCACGAACTTGGCGCCCCGCCCTTCGGGCGGTTATTTTTGGTCGTGGCTGTGCCCGCGTCCTATTTTTGGCACGCGGAGTCCGCTCGCAAAGTCTCGGCCCATTCCGAGTCCGGCGGACGAAGCTGGCCAACCCCTACCCCCAAGGCTATAGCCCACCCGTTTTTTTGCCATTTTTCCGCTGGACGAACTTGGCTCCCCAGCCTTCGGGCGGTTATTTTTGGGCGCGGCTGTGCCCGCGGCCTATTTTTGGCACGCCGAGGCCGCTCGCAAAGTCTCGCCCATTCCGAGTCCGGCGGACGAAGTGGGCCAGCCCCTCCCCCCAACGCTACAGCCCACCCGTTTTTTTGCCATTTTTCCGCTGGTTGAACTTGGCGCCCCGGCCTTCGGGCAGTTATTTTTGGGCGCGGCTGTGCCCGTGGCCTATTTTTGGCACGCGAAGGCCGCTCGCAAAGTCTCGCCCCATTCCGAGTCCGGCGTACGAAGTTGGCCAGCCCCTGCCCCAAGGCTATAGCCCACCAATTTTTGGCCATTTTTCCGCTGGGGGGTTTGGGCACGCCAACCTTCGGGCGGTTATTTTTGGGCGCGGCTGTGCCCGCGGCCTATTTTTGGCACGCGGATGCGGCTCGCAAAGTCTCGCCCCATTCCGAGTCCGGTGTACGAAGTTGGCCAGCCCCTCCCCCCAAGGCTATCGCCCACCCGTTTTTTGGCCATTTTTCCGCTGGACGAACTTGGCGCCCCGGCCTTCGGGCAGTTATTTTTGGGCGCGGCTGTGCCCACGGCCTATTTTTGGCACGCGGAGGCCGCTCGCAAAGTCTCGCCCATTCCGAGTCCCGCGGACGAAGTTGGCCAGCCCCTCCCCCAAGGCTACAGCCCACCCGTTTTTTTGCCATTTTTCCGCTGGACGAACTTGCCGCCCCGGCCTTCAGGCAGTTATTTTTGGGCGCGTCTGTGCCCGCGGCCTATTTTTTGCACGCGGAGGCCGCTCACAAAGTCTCATCCCATTCCGAGTCCCGCGGACGAAGTTGGCCAGCCCCTCCCCCCAAGGCTATCGCCCACCCGTTTTTTGGCCATTTGTCCGCTGGACGAACTTGGCGCCCCGGCCTTCGGGCAGTTATTTTTGGACGAGGCTGTGCCCACGGCCTATTTTTGGCACGCGGAGGCCGCTCGCAAAGTCTCGCCCATTCCGAGTCCAGCGGACGAATTTGGCCAGCCCCTCCCCCCAAGGCTACAGCCCAACCGTTTTTTTGCCATTTTTCCGCTGGACGAACTTGGCGCCCCGGCCTTCGGGCTGTTATTTTTGGGCGTGGCTGTGCCCGCGTCCTATTTTTGGCACGCGGAGGCCGCTCGCAAAGTCTCACCCCATTCCGAGTCCGGCGGACGAAGTTGGCCAGCCCCTCCCCCCAAGGCTATAGCACACCCGTTTTTTGGCCATTTTTCCGCTGGACGAACTTGGCGCCCCGGCCTTCGGGCGGTTATTTTTGGATGCGGCTGTGTCCGCGGCCTAGTTTTGGCACGCGGAGGCCGTTCACAAAGTCTCATCCCATTCCGAGTCCCGCGGACGAAGTTGGCCAGCCCCTCCCCCCAAGGCTATAGCCCACCCGTTTTTTGGCCATTTTTCCGCTGCACGAACTTGGCGCCCCGCCCTTCGGGCGGTTATTTTTGGTCGTGGCTGTGCCCGCGTCCTATTTTTGGCACGTGGAGGCCGCTCGCAAAGTCTCGTCCCATTCCGAGTCCGGCGGACGAAGCTGGCCAACCCCTACCCCCAAGGCTATAGCCCACCCGTATTTTGGCCATTTTTCCGCTGGACGAACTTCGCTCCCCGGCCTTCGGGCGGTTATTTTTGGGCGCGGCTGTGCCTGCGACCTATTTTTG
>JAUJEF010000415.1:0-74856 GCA_030444885.1 Citrus sp. QX-2021 | reverse complement strand
CCAAGGCTATAGCCCACCCGTTTTGTGGCCTTTTTCGGCTGGACGAACTTGGCGTCCCGGCCTTCGGGCGGTTATTTTTGGCGCCGGCTGTGTCGTGGCCTATTTTTGGCACACGGAGGCCGCTCCCAAAGTCTCGCGCCATTCCGAGTCCGGCGCAAGAAGTTGGCCAGCCCCACCCCCCAAGGCTAAACCCCACCCGTTTTGCGGCCTTTTCCGCTGGGCGAACTTGGCGCCCGGCCTTCGGGCAGTTATTTTTGGGCGCGGCTGTGCCCGGGCCTATTTTGGTACACGGGCCGTTAAAGTCTCGCGCCATTCCCGAGGTCCGGCACCCAAAGTTGGCCAGCCCCACCCCCAAAGGCTGTAGCCACCCGTTTTGTGGCCTTTTCGGCTGCGCAGACTTGGCGCCACGGCCTTGGATTCAGGATTGTTCCCCAGGCGCGGCTGTGCCGGGGGCTATTTTTGGCAGACGGAGGCCGCTCGCAAGTCTCGCGCCATTAGAGTCCGATGAGGCAGTTGGCCAGCCCCACCCCCAAGGCTATAGCCCACCACGTTTTATGGCCTTTTCCAGCTGGACCGAACTTAGGTGGCCGGCCTTCGGACGAGACTGACACTTAGGCGCGGCTGTGCCGAGACCTATGGCACTGGCTGGGAGGCTGCTCATGGGATTCTCGCGCCATTCCGAAGTCCTGGCGGACAGGGTGGACCAGCCCACACCCCAAGGCTATAAGCCCACCCGTTTTATGGCCTTTATCCGCCTGGGCCGAACTTTTGCGCCCACGGCGCCTTCCAGGTTATTTTTAGTGCGGCTGTGCCGGGGCCTATTTTTGGCACATGGAGGCCGCTACCGCAAAGTCTCGCGCCATTCCGAGGTCCAATGGCGGACGAGTTCGCCAGCCCCACCCAATTGTCTGGCCATGTGTTTTGTGGACTCTTCCATCGCTGGGCCAGACTTGGCGCTTGATCCGCATTGCAGGTTATTTTGAATACGGCTGTGCCCGGGTAAAAACCTATTTTTTTGGCACACGAGGCCACTCGCAGAAGTCTCACGCCAGCTAAGGTCCGGCGGGCCCAGTGGGCCAGCCCCACCCCCAAGGCTATAGCCCACCGTTTTCTGACCTTTTCCATTGGATGGACTTGCGTCTTGACCTTGAAGTCGGTTATTTTAGGCGCAGCTGTGCCGAGGCATAATTTGGCCTGAGGAGGCCGGTCGCAAGAGTCTCGCGCCATTCGAGTCCAGCGGACGAAGTGGGCCAAGCCCCACCCCCAAGGCTATAGCCCACCACGTTTTGTGGCCTTTTTCCGCTGGGCGAACTTGGCGCTGGCCTTGGGCCCGGTTATTTTTGCGCGCGGCTGTGCCCCGGGGCCTCTTTTGGCACACGGAGGCCGCTCGCAAAGTCTCGCGCCATTCAGAGTCAGAGCGGACAGAGTGAGCCAGCCCCCCCCCTAGGCTATGGCCCGACCAATTTTGGGCCGTTTCCCGCTGGGCGAACTTGGCGCCCGACCTTCAGGCTGCGGTTATTTTCAGCGCGGCTGTGCCGGGGCCTGGCCACGCACACGGAGGTGCCTCGCAAGTCTCGCGCCATTCCGAGTCCGAGCGGGACGATTCGGCCAACCCCACCCCCAAGGCTATAGCCCACCCGTTTTGTGGCCTTTTCCGCTGGGCCAGACTTGGCGCCCGGCCTTCGGGCGGTTATTTTTAGGCGCGGCTGTGCCCGAGGACCTAATTTTTGGCACACGGAGTGCCGCTCGCAAAGTGTCGCGCCATTCCGAGTCCGGTGGACGAAGTTGGCCAGCCCAGCCCCCAAGGCTATAGCCCACCCGTTTTTGCGGCCTTTTTCAGCTGGGCGAACTTGGCGCCCGGCCTTGGGCGGTTATTTTTAGGCTGCTGACTGTGCCCAGGGCCTATTTTTGCCTCACGGAGGCCGCTCGTAAAGTCTCGCGCCATTCTGAGTCCAAGGCGGACGGGGTTGTGCCAGCCCACCCCCCAAGGCTATAGCCCACCCGTTTTGCAATGGCCTTTTTCCGCTGGGCGAACTTGGCGCCCGGCCTTCGGGCGGTTGTTTTTAGGCGCGGCTGTGCTCGGGGCCTATTTTTGCTTCCACGGAGGCCATTTCGCAAAAGTCTCGCGCCATTCCGAGTCAGAGCGGACCGAAGTTAGCCAGCCCGCCCCAAGGCTATAGCCCACCCGTTTTGTGGCCTTTTTCACTGGGCGAACTTGTGGCCCGGCCTTGAGCATCCAGATTATTTTTACAGCGCGGCTGTGTCCAAGGGCCTATTTTAGCACACGGAGGCCGTTCGCAAAGTCTCGCGCCATTCGAGTCCGGCGGACGAAGTTGGCCAGCCCCAGCGCCCCAAGGCTCTGACCCACCCCCATTTTTGTGGCGTTTTCCGCTGGGCGAACTTGGCGCCCGGCCTTGGGCGGTTATTTTGGTAGCGGCTGTGCCCAGGAGCCTATTTTGGCACACGGAGGCCGCTCGCAAAGTCTCGCGCCATTCCAGTCCGGCGGACGAAGTTGGCCAGCCCCCCCCAAGGCTATAGCCCCACGTTTTTGCGGCCTTTTTCCGCTGGGCCGAACTTGGCGCCCGGCCTTCGGGCAGTTATTTTTTGGGCGCGGCTGTGCCCGGGGCCTATTTTAGGCACCACGGAGGCCGCTCGCAAAGTCTCGCGCCATTCGAGTCCGAGCGGGACGAAGTGGGCCAGCCCCACTCCCCAAGGCTATAGCCCACCCCGTTTTTGGCCTTTTTCCGCTGGACGAACTTGGCGCCCGGCCTTGGGCGGTTATTTTTGGGCGCGGCTGTGCCCGGGGCCTATTTTGGCACACCTGGAGGCCGCTCGCAAAGTCTCGCGCCCATTCCGAGTCCGGCGGACGAGTGGGCCAGCCCACCCCCAAGGCTATAGCCCACCCGTTTTGTGGCCTTTTTCCGCTGGGCCAACTTGGCGCCCGACCTTCCGGGCGGTTATTTTTGGGCGGCTGTGTCCGGGCCCTATTACAGGCTTACGGAGGTCGCTCCCAAAGTCTCGCATTCCGAGTCAGGGATGAAGTTGGCCAGCCCACACCCCCAAGGCTATAGCCCACCCGTTTTGCGGCCTTTTTCGCTGGGACGAACATGGCGCCCGACCTTCGGGCGGGTTATTTTTTTAAGGCGCGGCTGTGCCGGGGCCTCTTTTTGGCACCGGAGGCGCTCGCCAAAGTCTCGCGCCATTCCGGAGTCCGGCGGACGAAGTTGGCCAACCCCACCCCCAAGGCTACCAGCCCACCCGTTTTGTGGCCGTTTTCCAGCTTGGGATGAACTTGGCGCCCGGCCTTGGGGCGGTTATTTTGGGTCGCTCGCAATGCGGCTGTGCCCAGGGCCTATTTTTGGTACACTCCCGATGCCGCTTCGCAAGTCTCGCCCGCCATTCCGAGTCCGAGCGGACGAATATGGGCCAGCCCACTCCCCAAGGCTATAAGCCCACTGGCCCATTTTTGTGGCCTTTTCCGCTGGACGAACTTGGCGCCCCGTCCTTCGAGGCGGTTATTTTGGGCGCGGCTGTGCCCAGGACTGGCCTATTTTGGCACACGGAGCCGCTCGCAAAGTCTCGCGCCATTCCGAGTCCGAGCGGGCCAAGTTGGCCAGCCCCACCCCCAAGGCTATAGCCCACCCGTTTTTGTAGCCTTTTTCCGCTGGACGAACTTGGCGCCCGTCCTTCGGGCGAGTTATTTTTGAGGCGCGGCTGTGTCCGGGGCCTATTTTTGGCACTTGGAGGCCGCTCGCAAAGTCTCGCGCCATTCCGAGTCCGGCGGACGAGGTTGGCCAGCCCCACCCCAAGGCTATAGCCCACCCGTTTTGTGGCCATTTTCCGCTGGGCAGACTTGGCGCCCCGGCCTTCGGGCGGTTATTTTTAGGCGCGGCTGTGCTTGCGGCGGGGCCTATTTTTAGCACACGGAGCCGCTCGCAAGAGTCTCGCGCCATTCCAGAGTCCGAGGCGGACGAAGTGGGCCAGCCACACCCCCAAGGCTATAGCCCACCCGTTTTGTGGCCTTTTTCAGCTGGACGAGACTTGGCGCCCGGCCTTGGGGCGGTTATTTTTAGGTGCGGCTGTGCCCGCGGCCTATTTTGGCACCACGGAGGCCGCTCGCAAAGTCTCAGCGCCATTCAAAGTCCGAGCGGACCGAAGTTGGGCCAGCCCACCCCAAGGCTATAGCCCACCCGTTTTGTGGCCTTTTCCGCTGGACGAACTTGGCGCCCGGCCTTCGGGCGGTTATTTTTGAGAGCGCGGCTGTGCCAGTGGCCTATTTTGGCACACGGAGCGCCTCGCAAAGTCTCGCGCCATTCCGAGTCAGGCGGACGAAGTTGTAGCCCCACCCCCAAGGCTATAGCCCACCGTTTTTGTGGCCTTTTTCCGCTGGGCGAACTTGGCGCCCGGCCTTCGGGCAGTTATTTTTGGGCGGCTGTGCCGGTAGCCTATTTTAACACACGGAGGCCCCTCGCAAAGTCTCGCGCCATTCCGAGTCCGAGGCGGACGAAGTTGGCCAGCCCCACCCCCAAGGCTATAGCCCACCCGTTTTTGTGGCCTTTTCCGCTGGGACAGAACTTGGCGCCCCGACCTTCGGGCGGTTATTTTTAGGCGGGCGCTGTGCCCGGGGCTATTTTAGGCACTACGGAGGCCGCTCGCAAGTCTCGCGCCATTCCAGTCCGGCGGACGAAGTGGGCCAGCCCCACCCCCAAGGCTATAGCCCACCCGTTTTGTGGCCTTTTCCGCTGGGCCGAACTTGGCGCCCCGGCCTTGGGCGGTTATTTTTGGCGCGGCTGTGCCCGGGGCCTATTTTTGGCACCTGCAGGCCTCTCGCAAAGTCTCGCGCCATTCCGAGTCCAGTGGACCAGAAGTTGGCCAGCCCCACCCCCAAGGCTATAGCCCCACCCGTTTTTGTGGCCTTTTTCCGCTGGGCCAAACTTGGCGCCCCGCCTTGGGGCGGGTATTTTTACAGGCGCGGCTGTGCCCGGGCCTATTTTTGGCACACGGGCCGCTCGCAAAGTCTCGCGCCATTCCGAGTCCGGCGGACGAGGAACTTGGCCAGCCCACCCCCAAGGCTATAGCCCACCCGTTTTTGTGGCCTTTTCCGGGCTGGACGAACTTGGCGCCCGGCCTTGGGCGGTTATTTTTAGGGCTGTGGCTGTGCCCGGGGCCTATTTTGGCACACTGGAGGCCGCTCGCAAGAGTCTCGCGCCATTCCGAGGTCCGGCGGACGAAGTTGGCTCAGCCCCACCCCCAAGGCTATAGCCCACCCGTTTTGTGGCCTTTTTCAGCTGGACGACTTGGCGCCCTGGCGCCAGGCGGGTATTTTTGGAAACTGCGGCTGTGCCAGCGGCCTATTTTTGGCTGCACGGAGGCCCTCGCAAAGTCTCGCGCCATTCCAGCGAGTCCGGCGGGCGAAGTTGGCCAGCCCCACCCCCCAAGGCTATAGCCCACCCGTTTTATGGACCTTTTTCCGCTGGGCCAGACTTGGCGCCCGGCCTTCGGGCAGTTATTTTTAGGTGGCTGTACCCGCGGCCTATTTTTACTGCACCACGGAGGCCTCTCGCAAAGTCTCGCCCATTCCGAGTCCGGCGGGCGAAGTTGGCCAGCCCGGCACCCCCAAGGCTATGCCCACCCGTTTTGTGGCCTTTTTCCGCTGGGCCGAACTTGGCGCCCGGCCTTCGGGCGGTTATTTTTAAGGTGCGGCTGTGCCGGGCCCAGCCTATTTTGGCACCACGGAGGCCGCTCGCAAAGTCTCGCGCCATTCCGAGTCCGTGAGGACGAGTTAGCCAGCCCCACCCCAAAGGCTATGGCCACCCGTTTTGTGGCCTTTTTTCCGCTGGGCCAGAACTTGGCGCCCGGCCTTTGGGCGGTTATTTTTGGCGCGGCTGTGCCGGGGGCCTATTTTGGCACACGGAGGCCGCTCGCAAAGTCTCGCGCATTCGAGTCCAGGCGGACGAAGTTAGCCAGCCCCACCCCCAAGGCTATAGCCCACCCGTTTTGTGGCCTTTTTCCGCTGGGCCCAACTTGGCGCCCGGCCTTGAGGACAGGTTATTTTGGGCGCGGCTGTGCCCAGGGGCCTATTTTGGCACACGGGAGGCCGCTCGCAAAGTCTCGCGCCATTCCGAGTCCGAGCGGACGAAGTTGGCCAGCCCCACCCCCAAGGCTATAGCCCACCCGTTTTGTGGCCTTTTTCCGCTGGACCGAACTTGGCGCCCGGCCGTCGGGCGGTTATTTTTTAGTGCGGCTGTGCCCGGGGCCGAATTTTGGCACACGGAGGCCGCTCGCAAAGTCTCGCGCCATTCAGGTCCGGCCCGGACCAAGTGAGCCAGCCCCACCCCCAAGGCTATAGCCCACCGTTTTTGTGGCCTTTTCCAGCTGGGCGAACTTGGCGCCCGGCCTTGGGCCCGTTATTTTTGGGCAGCGGCTGTGCCGGGAGCCTATTTTTGGCACCGGCTGGAGGCCGCTCGCAAAGTCTCAGCGCCATTCCGAGTCCGGCGGACGAAGTTGGCCAGCCCCCACCCCCAAGGCTATAGCCCACCCGTTTTTGTGGCCTTTTTCCATTGGGCGAACTTGGCGCCCGGCCTTCGGGCGGTTATTTTTGGCGACGTGGCTGTGCCGGGGCCTATTTTTGGCACCACGGAGGCCGCTCGCGCAAGTCTCGCGCCATTCAGACGAGGTCAGCGGGCCAAGTTGGTCCCCTTGCCCCACCCCAAGGCTATAGCCCACCCGTTTTTGTGGCCTTTTCACGCTGGACGAACTTGGCGCCCGGCCTTGGGCGGTTATTTTTAGGCGCGGCTGTGCCATCCAGCCTATTTTGGCACACGGAGGCCGCTCGCAAGTCTCGCGCCATTCCAGAGTCCGAGGCGAGACGAAGTTGGCCAGCCCACCCCCAAGGCTATAGCCCACCCGTTTTGTGGCCTTTTTCCGCTGGGCGAACTTGGCGCGCCCGGCCTTCGGGCGGTTATTTTTGGGCGCGGCTGTGCCCTTGACCTATTTTGGCACCACGGAGGCCAGCCGCAAAGTCTCGCGCCATTCCGAGTCCGGCGGACGAGTTGGCCAGCCCCGCCCCCAAGGCTATAGCCACCCGTTTTGTGGCCTTTTTCCGCTGGACGAACTTGGCGCCCGGCCTTGGGCAGTTATTTTTAGGCGCGGCTGTGCCCGGGGCCTCTTTTTGGCACACGGAGGCCGCTCGCAAAGTCTCGCGCCATTCCGAGTCCGGCGAGGCCAGAAGTGGGCCAGCCCACCCCCAAGGCTATAGCCCACCCGTTTTTGTGGCCTTTTTCCGCTGGGCGAACTTGGCGCCCGGCCTTGGGCAGTTATTTTTGGGCGCGGCTGTGCCCGGGGCCTATTTTGGCACCACGGAGCCTCTCCGCAAAGTCTCGCGCCATTCCGAGTCCGGCGGACGAGTTGGCCAGCCCCACCCCCAAGGCTATAGCCCACCCGTTTTTGTGGCCTTTTCCGCTGGGCGAACTTGTCGCCCGGCCTTGGGCAGTTATTTTTGGGTGCGGCTGTGCCGGTCCTATTTTGGCACCACGGAGGCCGCTGCAAAGTCTCGCGCCATTCCGAGTCCGGCGGACGAAGTTGCCAGCCCACTCCAGCCCCACCCCGCAAGGCTTTTCCTTTGCCCACCCCTTTAGTTTTGTGGCCTTTTTCCGCTGGGCCAGAACTTGGCGCCCGGCCTTGGGCTATAAGTTATTTTTAGGCGCGGCTGTGCCTTGGGCCTATTTTTGGCACACGGGGCCGCTCGCAAAGTCTCGCGCCATTCCGAGTCCGAGCGGACAGTTGGCCAGCCCCACCCCCAAGGCTATAGCCCACCCGTTTTGCGGCCTTTTTCCGCTGGACCGAACTTGGCGCCCGACCTTCGGGCAGTTATTTTTAGGCGCGGCTGTGCAGGGGCCTATTTTTGGCACAAGCGGAGGCCGCTCGCAAAGTCTCGCGCCATTCAGAGTCCGTCGGACGAAGTTGGCCAGCCCCACCCCCAAGGCTATGGCCCACCCGTTTTGTGGCCTTTTCCGCTGGGATGAACTTGGCGCCCCGGCCTTCGGGCGGTTATTTTTGGGCGCGGCTGTGCCATGGGCCTATTTTTGGCACACGGAGGCCGCTCGCAAAGTCTCGCGCCATTCCGAGTCCGGCGGATGAAGTGAGCCAGCCCCACCCCCAAGGCTATAGCCCACCCGTTTTTGTGGCCATATACCGCTGGGCCGAACTTGGCGCCCGACCTTGGGGTGGTTATTTTGGGCGCGGCTGTGCCGGGGCCTATTTTGGCAGCCACGGAGGCCGCTAATAAGAAGTCTCGCGCCATTCCGAGTCCGGCGGACGAAGTTGGCCAGCCCCACCCCCCAAGGCTATAGCCCACCCGTTTTTGTGGCCTTTTTCCGCTGGACGAACTTGGCGCCCCGGCCTTCGGGAGGTTATTTTTGGGCGCGGCTGTGCCCGGGGCCTATTTTTGGCACACGGAGGCCGCTCGCAAAGTCTCGCGCCATTCCGAGTCCGGCGGACGAAGTTGGCCAGCCCCACCCCCCAAGGCTATAGCCCACCCGTTTTTGTGGCCTTTTTCCGCTGGGCGAACTTGGCGCCCGGCCTTGGCGCTGGTTATTTTTCGCAAAATCTCGCATTCGAGCTGTGCCCACCCACAAGGGCCTATTTTTGGCACCTTTCACGGAGGCCTTGGGCGCAAAGTCTCGCGCCATTCCGAGTCCGGCGGGACGAAGTTGGCCAGCCCGCTGTGATCTCACGCCCCGAGTCCAAGAGCTATAGCCCACCCTACTCCAGTTGTGTGGCCTTTTTCCGCTGGTCGAACTTGGCGCCCCGGCCTTCGGGCGGTTATTTTTGGGCGCGGCTGTGGCCGGGGCCTATTTTTGGCACACGGAGGCCGCTCGCAAAGTCTCGCGCCATTCCGAGTCCGGCGGACGAAGTGGGCCAGCCCCACCCCCCAAGGCTATAGCCCACCCGTTTTTGCGGCCTTTTTCCGCTGGACGAACTTGGCGCCCCGGCCTTCGGGCGGTTATATTTTGGCGCGGCTGTGCCAGGGGCCTATTTTTTGGCACACGGCGCCCGCTCGCAAAGTCTCGCGCCATTCCGAGTCCGGCGGTCGAATTTGTCCTGTGCCTGCCGCACAGGCTATTGCTCACCCGTTTTTGCGGCCTTTTTCCCCTGGACGAACTTGGCGCCCGGCCTTCGGGCGGTTATTTTTGGCTGCGGCTGTGCCACACGGAGGCGGCCTATTTTTGCAGCACCACGGAGGCCGTTCGCAAAGTCTCGCCCATTCCGAGTCCGGCGGACGAGAGTTGGCCAGCCCCACCCCCCAGGCTATAGCCCACCCGTTTTGTGGCCTTTTTCCGCTGGACGAACTTGGCGCCCGGCCTTCGGGCGGTTATTTTTGGCGCGGCTGTGTCGGGGCCTATTTTTGGCACACGGAGGCCGCTCGCAAAGTCTCGCGCCATTCCGAGTCCGGCGGGCCGAAGTTGGCCAGCCCAGCCCCAGGCTATAGCCCACCCGTTTTGGGCCTTTTTCCGCTGGGCCGAACTTGGCGCCCGGCCTTCGGGCGGTTATTTTTAGGCGGCTGTGCCCAGAGGCCTATTTTGGCACACGGAGGCCGTTTCGCAAAGTCTCGCCCATTCCGAGTCCGGCGGACGAGTTGGCCCCTCCCCCAAGGCTATAGCCCACCCGTTTTTGTGGCCTTTTTTCCGCTGGGCGAACTTGGCGCCCGGCCTTCGGGCGGTTATTTTTAGGCGCGGCTGTGCCCGAGGCCCTATTTTTGGCACCACGGAGGCCGCTCGCAACGTCTCGCCATTCCGAGTCCGGCGGACGAAGTTGGCCAGCCCCACCCCCAAGGCTATAGCCCACCCGTTTTGCGGCCTTTTCCGCTGGGCAGACTTGGCGCCCCGGCCTTTGGGGCAGTTATTTTTGGGCGCGGCTGTGCCACGGGGCCTATTTTGGCACACGGAGGCCGCTTCAAAGTCTCGCGCCATTCCGAGTCCGAGTGGACGAGTTAGCCCACTCCCCAAGGCTATAGCCCACCCGTTTTTGTGGCCTTTTTCGCGCTGGACGAACTTGGCGCCCGGCCTTCGGCGGTTATTTTTGGGGCGGCTGTGCCCGGGCCTATTTTTGGCACACGGAGGCCGCTCGCAAAGTCTCGCGCCATTCCGAGTCCGGCGAGACAGAGTTGGCCAGCCCCACCGCCCAAGGCTATAGCCCACCCGTTTTTGTGGCCTTTTCCGCTGGACGAACTTGGCGCCCGGCCTTCGGGCCCGGTTATTTTTTTGGCGCGGCTGTGCCTGGGCCTATTTTTGGCACACGGAGGCCGCTCGCAAAGGCTCGCGCCATTCCGAGTCCGGCGGACGAAGTTGGCCAGCCCCGCCCCAAGGCTATAGCCCACCCGTTTTTGGGCCTTTTTCCGCTGGGCCAGACTTGGCGCCCGGCCTTCGGGCAGTTATTTTTGGGCGCGGCTGTACCGGGGCCTATTTTGGCACGCTGGAGGCCGCTCGCAAAGTCTCGCGCCATTCCGAGTCCGGCGGACGAAGTTGGCCAGCCCCACCCCCAAGGCTCTAGCCCACCCGTTTTGTGGCCTTTTTCCGCTGGGCCAGACTTGGCGCCCACCCGGCCTTCGGGCGGTTATTTTTGGCTGCGGCTGTGCCGGGGCCTATTTTGGCACACGGAGGCCGTTCGCAAAGTCTCACGCCAATCCGAGTCCGCCGGACGAAGATGGCCAGCCCACCCCCAGGCTATAGCCCACCCGTTTTTGTGGCCTTTTTCGCTGGGCCGAACTTGGCGCCCGGCCTTCGGGCGGTTATTTTTGGCGCGGCTGTGCCCGGGGGCCTATTTTGGCACAGGAGGCCGCTCGCAAAGTCTCGCGCCATTCCGAGTCCGGCGAGACGAAGTTGGCCAGCCCCACCCCCAAGGCTATAGCCCACCCGTTTTGCGGCCTTTTCCAGCTGGGCAGAACTTGGCGCCCGGCCTTCGGGCAGTTAGTTTTGAGGCGCGGCTGTGCCGGGGCCTATTTTGGCACACGGAGGCCGTTCGCAAAGTCTCGCGCCATTCCGAGTCCGGCGGACGAGTTGGCCAGCCCCACCCCCCAAGGCTATAGCCCAGCCGTTTTTGTGGCGTTTTTCGGCTGGGCGAACTTGGCGCCCGGCCTTCGGGCGGTTATTTTAGGTGCGGCTGTGCCAGGGGCCTATTTTTGGCAAACGGAGCCGCCCGCACAGTCACGCGCCATTCCGAGTCCGGCGGACGAAGTGGGCCAGCCCCACCCCCCAAGGCTATAGCCCACCCGTTATTGTGGCCTTTTTCCGCTGGACGAACTTGACGCCCCAGCCTTCGGGTGGTCATTTTTGGGTGCGGCTGTGCCCGCGGCCTATTTTTGGCACACGGAGACCCCTCGCAAAGGTTCGCGCCATTCCGAGTCCGACGGACGAAGTTGGCCAGCCCCACCCCCCAAGGCTATAGCCCACCCGTTTTTTGGCCTTTTTTCCGCTGGACGAACTTGGCGCCCCGGCCTTCGGGCAGTTATTTTTGGCGCGGCTGTGGCCGTGGCCTATTTTTGGCACACGTACGCCGTTCGCAAAGTCTCGCGCCATTCCGAGTCCGGCGGACGAAGTTGGCCAGCCCCACCCCCCAAGGCTATAGCCCACCCGTTTTTGTGGCCTTTTTCCGAAGGACGAACTTGACGCCCCGGCCTTCGGCTGTTATTTTTGGGTACGGCTGTGTCCGCGTCCTATTTTTGGCACACGGAGGCCGCTCGCAAAGTCTCGCGCCATTCCGAGTCCGAGCGGACAGTGGGCCAGCCCCACCCCCAGGCTATAGCCCACCCGTTTTGCGGCCTTTTTCCGCTTGGACGAACTTGGCGCCCGGCCTTCGGGCGGTTATTTTTGGTGCGGCTGTGCCCGGGGCCTATTTTTGGCACACGGAGGCCGCTCGCAAGTCTCGCGCCATTCCGAGTCCGAGCCGGACGAAGTTGGCCAGCCCCACCCCCAAGGCTATAGCCCACCCATTTTTGTGGCCTTTTTCCAGCTGGGACCAGACTTGGCGCCCGGCCTTCGGGCAGTTATTTTTAGGCGCGGCTGGGCCCGGGGCGTAATTTTGGCACACGGAGGCCGCTCATAAGTCTCGCGCCATTCCGAGTCCGAGCGGACGATAAGTTGGCCAGCCCCACCCCCCAGGCTATAGCCCACCCGTTTTGCGGCCTTTTTCCTTTGGGCGAACTTGGCGCCCGGCCTTCGGGCAGTTATTTTGGGCGGGGCTGTGCCCGGGGCCTATTTTTGGCACACGGAGGCCGTTCGTAAGTCTCGCGCCATTCCGAGTCCGGCGGAGACGAAAGTTAGCCAGCCCCACCCCCAAGGCTATAGCCCACCCGTTTTTGTGGCCTTTTTCCGCTGGACGAACTTGGCGCCCTGCCTTCGGGCGGTTATTTTAGGCGCGGCTGTGCCGGGGCCTATTTTGGCACACGGAGGCTGCTCGCAAAGTCTCGCGCCATTCCGAGTCCGGCGGACGAGAGTTGGCCAGCCCCACCCCCAAGGCTATAGCCCACCCCGTTTTGTGGCCTTTTTCCGCTGGGGCGAACTTGGCGCCCCGACCTTGGGGCGGTTATTTTTGGGCGCGACTGTGCCCGGCCCTGACCTATTTTTGGCACTGCGGAGGTGCCTCGCAAGAATCTCGCGCCATTCCGATTCCGGCGGATGAAGTTGGCCAGTACAGCCCCCAAGGCTATAGCCCACCCGTTTTTCTGGCCTTTTTCCGTTGGACAAACTTGTCGCGGCGGCCTTCGGGCGGGTATTTTTGGGCGCGGCTGTGCCCGTGGCCTATTTTTGTCACACGGAGGCGCCTCACAAAGTCTCGCGCCATTCCGAGTCCGGCGGACGAAGTCGGCCAGCACCACCCCCAAGGTTATAGCCCACCCGTTTTGTGGCCTTTTTCCGCTGGGCGAACTTGGCGCCCGATGACCTCGGGCGGGTATTTTTGGGCGCGGCTGTGCCACGTGGCCTATTTTTGGCACACAGCTACGGAGGTGCCTGCAAAGTCTCGCACCATTCCGAGTCCGGCGGACGAGTCGGCCCGCCCCTCCCCAAGGCTATAGCCCACCCGTTTTTCTGGCCTTTTTCCGCTGGGCCAGACTTGTCGCGCCCGGCCTTCGGGTGGTTATTTTTGGGCGCGGCTGTGCCCGCGGCCTATTTTTGGCACACGGAGGGGCCTCACAAAGTCTCGCGCCATTCCAAGTCCGGCGGATGAAGTCGGCCAGCCCCACCCCCCAAGGGTATAGCCCACCCGGTTTTGTGGCCTTTTTCCGCTGGACGAACTTGGCGCCCCGGACTTCGGGCGGTGATATTTGGGCGCGGCTGTGTCCGCGGCCTATTTTTGGCACACGGAGGCGCCTCGCAACCTCTCGCGCCATTCCGAGTCCGGCGGAAGAACTTGGCCAGCCCCACCCCCCAAGGCTATAGCCCACCCGTTTTTGTGGCCTTTTTCCGCTGGACGAACTTGGCGCCGCGGCCTTCGGGCGGTTATTTTTGGGCGCGGCTGTGCCCGGGGCGTATTTTTAGCACACGGAGGCGGCTCGTAAAGTCTCGCGCCATTACGTGTCCGGCGGACGAACTTGGCCAGCCCCACCCCCCAAGGCTATAGCCCACCCGTTTTTGTGGCCTTTTTCCGCTGGACGAACTTGGCGCCGTGTGACCTTGGGGCGGAGTATTTTGGGCGCGGCTGTGCCCGCGGCCTATTTTTGGCACACGGAGGTGCCTCGCAAAGTCTCGCACCATTCCGAGTCCGGCGGACGAAGTCGGCCAGCCCCTCCCCCCAAGGCAATAGCCCACCCGTTTTTCTGGCCTTTTTCCGTTGGACAAACTTGTCGCGGCGGCCTTCGGGCGGGTATTTTTGGGCGCGGCTGTGCCCGTGGCCTATTTTTGTCACACGGAGGCGCCTCACAAAGTCTCGCGCCATTCCGAGTCCGGCGCAAGAAGTCGGCCAGCCCCACCCCCCAAAGTTATAGCCCACCCGTTTTTGTGGCCTTTTTACGCTGGACGAACTTGGCGCCGCGGCCTTCGGGCGGGTATTTTTGGGAGCGCCTGTGCCCGCGTCCTATTTTTGGCACACGGAGGTGCCTCGCAAAGTCTCGTACCATTCCGAGTCCGGCGGACGAAGTCGGCCAGCCCCTCCCCTTAAGGCTATAGCCCACCCATTTTTCTGGCCTTTTTCCGCTGGACGAACTTGTCGCGGCGGCCTTCGGGCGGTTATTTTTGGGCGCGGCTGTGCCCGCGGCCTATTTTTGGCACACGGAGGGGCCTCACAAAGTCTCGCGCCATTCCAAGTCCGGCGGATGAAGTCGGCCAGCCCCACCCCCCAAAGTTATAGCCCACCCGTTTTTGTGGACTTTTTCCGCTGCACGAACTTGGCGCCCCGGACTTCGGGCGGTGATATTTGGGCGCGGCTGTGTCCGCGGCCTATTTTTGGCACACGGAGGCGCCTCGCAACCTCTCGCGCCATTCCGAGTCCGGCGGAAGAACTTGGCCAGCCCCACCCCCCAAGGCTATAGCCCACCCGTTTTTGTGGCCTTTTTCCGCTGGACGAACTTGGCGCCGCGGCCTTCGGGCGGTTATTTTTGGGCGCGGCTGTGCCCGGGGCGTATTTTTAGCACACGGAGGCGGCTCGTAAAGTCTCGCGCCATTACGTGTCCGGCGGACGAACTTGGCCAGCCCCACCCCCCAAGGCTATAGCCCACCCGTTTTTGTGGCCTTTTTCAGCTGGACGAACTTGGCGCCCCGGCCTTCGAGGCGGAGTATTTTTGGGGCGCGGCTGTGCCCCGGCCGATATTTTGGCACACGGAGGTGCCTCGCAAAGTCTCGCACCATTCCGAGTCCGAGGCGGACCAAGTCGGCCAGCCCACTCCCCCAAGGCAATAGCCCACCCGTTTTTGGGCCTTTTTCCGTTGGACAAAACTTGGTCGCCGCGGCCTTGAGGCGGTTATTTTTAGGCGCGGCTGTGCCCGTGGCCTATTTTTGTCACACGGAGGCCTCGCAAAGTCTCGCGCCATTCCGAGTCCGGCGCGCGAGGGCGTCCAGCCCCACCCCCCAATGTTATAGCCCACCCGTTTTTGTGGCCTTTTTCCGGTGGACGAACTTGGCGCCCCGGCCTTCGGGCGGGTATTTTGGGCGCGCCTGTGCCGCGCGTCCTATTTTGGCACACGGAGGTGGCCTCGCAAAGTCTCGTACCATTCCGAGTCCGGCGGACGAGTCGGCCAGCCCACTCCCCAAGGCTATAGCCCACCCATTTTCTGGCCTTTTTCCGCTGGACGAACTTGTCGCGGCGGCCTTGGGGCGGTTATTTTTAGGCGCGGCTGTGCCTGCGGCCTATTTTTGGCTACACGGAGGGGCCTCACAAAGTCTCGCGCCATTCCAAGTCCGGCGGATGAAGTCGGCCAGCCCCACCCCCCAAAGTTATAGCCCACCCGTTTTTGTGGACTTTTTCCGCTGCACGAACTTGGCGCCCCGGACTTCGGGCGGTGATATTTGGGCGCGGCTGTGTCCGCGGCCTATTTTTGGCACACGGAGGCGCCTCACAACCTCTCGCGCCATTCCGAGTCCGGCGGAAGAACTTGGCCAGCCCCACCCCCCAAGGCTATAGCCCACCCGTTTTTGTGGCCTTTTTCCGCTGGACGAACTTGGCGCCGCGGCCTTCGGGCGGTTATTTTTGGGCGCGGCTGTGCCCGGGGCGTATTTTTAGCACACGGAGGTGGCTCGCAAAGTCTCGCGCCATTACGTGTCCGGCGGACGAACTTGGCCAGCCCCACCCCCCAAGGCTATAGCCCACCCGTTTTTGTTCCCTTTTTCCGCTGGACGAACTTGGCGCCCCGGACTTCGGGCGGTTATTTTTGGGTGCGGCTGTGCCCGGGGCCTATTTTTGGCACACGGAGGCTGCTAACAAAGTCTCACCCCATTGCGTGTCCGGCGGACGAACTTGGCCAGCCCCACCCCCCACGGCTATAGCCCACCCGTTTTTGTGGCCTTTTTCCGCTGGACGAACTTGGCGCACCGGCCTTCGGGCAGTTATTATTGGGCGCGGCTGTGCCTGCGGCCTATCTTTGCCACACGGAGGCCACTCGCAAAGTATCGCCCCATTCCGAGTCCGGCGGACGAACCTTGCCAGCCCCACTACCCAAGGCTATAGCCCACCCGTTTTTGTGGCCTTTTTCCGCTGGACGAACTTGGCGCCCCGGCCTTCGGGCAGTTATTATTGGGCGCGGCTGTGCCTGCGGCCTATCTTTGCCACACGGAGGCCACTCGCAAGGTCTCGCCCCATTCCAAGCCTGGTGGACGAACTTGGCCAGCCCCACCCCCCAAGGCTATTGCCCACCCGTTTTTGTGGCCTTTTTCCGCTGGACGAACTTGGCGCCCGGCCTTCGGGCGGCTATTTTTTGGCGCGGCCGTGTCCGCGGCCTATTTTTGGTACACGGAGGCCGATCATAAATTCTCACCCCATTCCGAGTCCGGCAGACTAACTTGGCGAGCCCCACCCCCCAAGGCTATAGTCCACCCGTTTTTGTGCCCTTTTTCCGCTGGACGAACATGGCGCCCCGGCCTTCGGGCTGTTATTTTTGGGCGCGGCTGTGTCCGCAACCTATTTTTGGCACACGGAGGCCATTCGTAAAGTCTCATCCCATTCCGAGTCCGGCAGACGAACTTGGCCAGTCCCACCCCCCAAGGCTATAGCCTACCCGTTTTTGTGGCCTTTTTCCGCTGGACGAACTTGTCGCGGCGGCCTTCGGGCAGTTATTTTTGGGCGCGGCTGTGTCCGCGTCCTATTTTTGGCACACGGAGGCCATTCACAAAGTCTCCCCCCAATCCGAGTCCGGCGGACGAAGTTGGCCAGGCCCTCCCCCCAAGGCTATAGCCCACCCGTTTTTGTGGCCTTTTTCCGCTGGACGAACTTGGTGCCCCGGCCTTCGGGCGGCTATTTTTGGGTGCGGCTGTGTCCGGGGCCTATTTTTGGCACGCGGAGGCCGCTTGCAAAGTCTCGCCCCATTCCGAGTCCGGCGGACGAAGTTGGCCAGCCCCTCCCCCCAAGGCTATAGCCCACCCGTTTTTTGCCCATTTTTCCACTGGACGAACTTGGCGCCCCAGCCTTCGGGCGGTTATTTTTGGGCGCGGCTGTGCCCACGGCCTATTTTTGGCACACGGAGGCCGTTCGCAAAGTCTCGCTCCATTCCGAGTCCGGCGGACGACGTTGGCTAGCCCCTCCCCCCATGGCTATAGCCCTCCCGTTTTTTGGACATTTTTCCGCTGGACGAACTTGGCGCCCCAGCCTTCGGGCGGTTATTTTTGGGCGCGGCTGTGCCCACGGCCAATTTTTGGCACGCGGAGGCCGTTCGCAACTTCTCGCTCCATTCCGACTCCGGCGGACGACGTTGGCCAGCCCCTCCCCCCATGGCTATAGCCCACCCGTTTTTTGGCCATTTTTCCGCTGACGAACTTGGCGCCCCGGCCTTCGGGCGGTTATTTTTGGGCGCAGCTGTGCCCGCGGCCTATTTTTAGCCCGTGGAGGCCGCTCGCAAAGTCTCGCCCCTTTCCGAGTCCGGCGGACGAAGTTGGCCAGCCCCTCCCCTCAAGGCTATAGCCCATCCGTTTTTTGGCCATTTTTCCGCTGGACGAACTTGGCGCCCCGGCCTTCGGGCGGCTATTTTTGGGCGCGGCTGTGCCCGGGGCCTATTTTTGGCACGCGGAGGCCGCTTGCAAAGTCTCGCCCCATTCCGAGTCCGGCGGACGAAGTTGGCCAGCCCCTCCCCCCAAGGCTATAGCCCACCCGTTTTTTGGCCATTTTTCCGCTGGACGAACTTGGCGCCCCAGCCTTCGGGCGGTTATTTTTGGGCGCGGCTGTGCCCACGGCCTATTTTTGGCACGCGGAGGCCGTTCGCAAATTCTCGCTCCATTCCGAGTCCGGTGGACGACGTTGGCCAGCCCCTCCCCCCATGGCTATAGCCCTCCCGTTTTTTGGCCATTTTTCCGCTGGACGAACTTGGCGCCCCGGCCTTCGGGCGGTTCTTTTTGGGTGTAGCTGTGCCCGCGGCCTATTTTTAGCCCCCAGAGGCTGCTCGCAAAGTCTCGACCCATTCCGAGTCCGGCGGACGAAGTTGGCCAGCCACTCCCCCCAAGGCTATAGCCCACCCGTTTTTTGGCCATTTTTCCGCTGGGGGGTTTAGGCGCGCCGACCTTCGGGGGGTTATTTTTGGGTGCGGCTGTGCCCGTGGCCTATTTTTGGCACGCGGAGGCCGCTCACAAAGTATCGCCCCATTCCGAGTCCGGCGGACGAAGTTTGCCAGCCCCTCCCCCCAAGGCTATAGCCCACCCGTTTTTTGGCCAATTTTCCGCTGGACGAACTTGGCGCCCCACCCTTCGGGTGGTTATTTTTGGGTGCGGCTGTGCCCGCGGCCTATTTTTGTACACGGAGGCCGCTCGTAAAGTCTCGCCTCATTCCGAGTCCGGCGGACAGACTTGGCCAGCCCCTCCCCCAAGGCTATAGCCCACCTGTTTTTGGCCATTTTCCGCTGGGCCGAACTTGGCGCCCCACCCTTGGGTGGTTATTTTTGGGTGCGGCTGTGCCCGCGGCCTATTTTTGCACTTGCGGAGGCCGCTCGCAAAGTCTCGCCCCATTCCGAGTCCGGCGGACGAACTTGGCCAGCCCCTCCCCCAAGGCTATAGCCCACCTGTTTTTGGCCATTTTCCGCTGGACGAACATGGCGCCCCGGCCTTCGGGCGGTTATTTTTGGGTGCGGCTGTGCCCGCGCCCAATTTTTGGCACGCGGAGGCCGCTCGTAAAGTCTCGCCCCATTCCGAGTCCGACGGACGAAGTTGGCCAGCCCCTCCCCCCAAGGCTATAGCCCACCCGTTTTTTGCCCATATTTCCGTTGGACGAACATGGCGCCCCAGCCTTCGGGCGGTTATTTTTGGGAGCGGCTGTGCCCGCGGCCTATTTTTGGCAAGTGGAGGCCGCTCGCAAAGTCGCGTCCCATTCCGAGTCCGGCGGACGAAGTTGGCCAGCCCCTCCCCCCAAGGCTATAGCCCACCCGTTTTTTGGCCATTTTTCCGCTGGACGAACTTGGGGCCCCGGCCTTCGGGTGGTTATTTTTGGGTACGGCTGTGCCCGCGGCCTATTTTTCGCACGCGGAGGCCGTCGTAAAGCCTCGCCCCATTCCAAGTCCGGCGGACAAAGTTGGCCAGCCCCTCCCCCCAAGGCTATAGCCCACCCGTTTTTTGGCCATTTTTCCGCTGGACGAACTTGGCGCCCAGCCTTCGGGCGCTTATTTTTGGGCGCGGCTGTGCCCGCGGCCTATTTTTGGCCCACGGAGGTGCCTCGCAAAGTCTCGCGCCATTCCGATTCCGGAGGACGATGTTGGCCAGCCCCACCCCCCAAGGCTATAGCGCACCCGTTTTTGTGGCCGTTTTCCGCTGGACGAACTTGGCACCGCGGCCTTCGGGCGGGTATTTTTGGGCGTGGCTGTGCCCGAGGCCTATTTTTGGAACCCGGAGGTGCCTCGCAAAGTCTCGCGCCATTCCCAATCCGGCAGACGAAGTCGGCCAGCCCCACCCCCCAAGGCTATAGCCCACCTGTTTTTGTGGCCTTTTTCCGCTGGACGAACTTGGCACCGCGGCCTTCGGGCGGGTATTTTTGGGCGCGGCTGTGCCCGCGGCCTATTTTTGGCACACGGAGGCCGCTCGCAAAGTCTCGCCCCATTCCGAGTCCGGCGGATGAAGTTGGCCAGCCCCTCCCCACAAGGCTATAGCCCACCCGTTTTTTTGCCATATTTCCGTTGGACGAACATGGCGCCCCGGCCTTCGGGCGGTTATTTTTGGGAGCGGCTGTGCCCGCGGCCTATTTTTGGTAAGCGGAGGCCACTCGCAAAGTCGCGTACCATTCCGAGTCCGGCGGACGAAGTTGGCCAGCCCCTCCCCCCAAGGCTATAGGCCACCCGTTTTTTGGCCATTTTTCGCTGGACGAACTTGGCGCCCAGCCTTCGGGCGCTTATTTTGGGCGCGGCTGTGCCCGCGGCCTATTTTTCGCACGCGGAGGCCGCTCACAAAGTCTCGCCCCATTCCGAGTCCGGCGGACGAAGTGGGCCAGCCCCTCCCCCCAAGGCTATAGCCCACCCGTTTTTTGGCCATTTTTCCGCTGGGGGGTTTGGGCGCCCCGGCCTTCGGGCGGTTATTTTTGGGCGCGGCTGTGCCCGCGGCCTATTTTTGGCACGCGGAGGCCGTTTACAAAGTCTCGCCCCATTCCGAGTCCGGCGGACGAAGTTGGCCAGCCCCTCCCCCCAAGGCTATAGCCCACCCGTTTTTTGGCCATTTTTCCGCCGGACGAACTTGGCGCCCCGGCCTTTGGGCGGTTATTTTTGGGTGCAGCTGTGCCCGCGGCCTATTTTTGGCACGCGGAGGCCGCTCGCAAAGTCTCGCACCATTCCGAGTACCGCGGACTAACAAGGCCAGCCCCTCCCCCAAGGCTATAGCCCACCGTTTTTTGGGCCATTTTCCGCTGGACGAACTTGGCGCCCCAGCCTTCGGGCGGTTATTTTTGGGCGCGGCTGTGCCCACGGCCTATTTTTGGCACGCGGAGGCCGTTCGCAAAGTCTCGCTCCATTCCGAGTCCGGCGGACGACGTTGGCCAGCCCCTCCCCCCATGGCTATAGCCCTCCCGTTTTTTGGCCATTTTTCCGCTGGACGAACTTGGCGCCCCGGCCTTCGGGCGGTTCTTTTTGGGCGCGGCTGTGCCCGCGGCCTATTTTTGGCACAAGGAGGCCGCTCGCAAAGTCTCGCCCCATTCCGAGCCGGGCGGACGAAGTTGGCCAGGCCCTCCCCCCAAGGTTATAGCCCACCCGTTTTTTGGCCATTTTTCCGTTGGGGGGTTTGGGCGCGCCGACTTTCGGGCTGTTATTTTTGGGCGCGGCTGTGCCCGCTGCCTATTTTTTGCACACGGAGGCCACTCGCAAAGTCTCGCCCCATTCCGAGTCCGGCGGACGAAGTTGGCCAGCCCCTCCCCCCAAGGCTATAGCCCACCCGTTTTTGTGGCCTTTTTCCGCTGGACGAACTTGGCGCTGCGGCTGCCGGGCGGGTATTTTTGGGCGCGGCTGTGCCCGCCGCCTATTTTTGGCACACGGAGGCGCCTCACAAAGTCTCGCGCCATTCCGAGTCTGGCGGACGAAGTCGGCCAGCCCCACCTCCCAAGGCTATAGCCCACCCGTTTTTGTGGCCTTTTTCTGCTGGACGAACTTGGCGCCGCGGCCTTCGGGCGGGTATTTTTGGGCGCAGCTGTGCCCGTGGCCTATTTTTGACACATGGAGGTGCCTCGCAAAGTCTCGCGCCATTCCGAGTCCGGCGGACGAAGTTGGCCAGCCCCAACCCCCATGGCTATAGCCCACCCGTTTTTGTGGCCTTTTTCCGCTGGACGAACTTGGCGCCGCGGCCTTCGGGGAGGTATTTTTGGGCGCGGCTGTGCCCGCGGCCTATTTTTGGCCCACGGAGGTGCCTCGCAAAGTCTCGCGCCATTCCGAGTCCGGAGGACGATGTTGGCCAGCCCCACCCCCCAAAGCTATAGCGCACCCGTTTTTGTGGCCTTTTTCCGCTGGACGAACTTGGCACCGCGGCCTTCGGGCGGGTATTTTTGGGCGTGGCTGTGCCCGAGGCCTATTTTTGGAACCCGGAGGTGCCTCGCAAAGTCTCGCGCCATTCCCAATCCGGCAGGCAGTCGGCCAGCCCCACCCCAAGGCTATAGCCCACTTTGTTTTTGTGGCCTTTTTCCGCTGGACCAGAACTTGGCACCGCGGCCTTGGGCGGGTATTTTTGGGCGTGGCTGTGCCCGAGGCCTATTTTGGAACCCGGAGGCGCCTCGCAAAGTCTCGCACCATTCCCAATCCGGCAGACGAAGTCGACCAGCCCCACCCAAGGCTATAGCCCACCTGTTTTTGTGGCCTTTTTCCGCTGGACGAACTTGGCGCCGCGGCCTTCGGGTGGTTATTTTTGGGCGCGGCTGTGCCCGCGTCCTATTTTTGGCTCACGGAGGCGCTTCGCAAAGTCTCGCGCCAGTCCGAGTCCGGCGGACGAAGTCGGCCAGCCCCACCCCCCAAGGCTATAGCCCACACGTTTTTGTGGCCTTTTTCCGCTGGACGAACTTGGCGCCGCGGCCTTCGGGCGGGTATTTTTGGGCGCGGCTGTACCCGCGGCCTATTTTTGCCACACGGAGGCGCTTCGCAAAGTCTGGCGCCATTTCGAGTCCGGCGGACGAAGTTGGCCAGCCCCACCCCCCAAGGCTATAGCCCACCCGTTTTTGTGGCCTTTTTCCGCTGGACGAATTTGGCGCTGCGGCCTTCGGGCGGGTATCTTTGGGCGCGGCTGTGCCCGCGGCCTATTTTTGGCACACGGAGGTGCCTCGCAAAGTCTCGCGCCATTCTGAGTCTGGCGGACGAAGTTGGGCAGCCCCACCCCCCAAGGCTATAGCCAACCCGTTTTTGTGGCTTTTTTCCGCTGGACGAACTTCGCGCCGCGGCCTTCGGGCGGGTATTTTTGGGGGCGGCTGTGCCCGTGGCCTATTTTTGGCACACAGAGGTGCCTCGCAGAGTCTCGCGCCATTCCGAGTCCGGCGGACGAAGTGGGCCAGCCCCACCCCCCAAGGCTATAGCCCACCCGTTTTTGTGGCCTTTTTCCGCTGGACGAACTTGGCGCTGCGGCCTTCGGGCGGGTATTTTTGGGCGCGGCTTTGCCCGCCGCCTATTTTTGGCACACGGAGGCGCCTCACAATGTCTCGCGCCATTCCGAGTCTGGCGGACGAAGTGGGCCAGCCCCACCCGCCAAGGCTATAGCCCACCTGTTTTTGTGGCCTTTTTCTGTTGGACGAACTTGGCGCCGCGGCCTTCGGGCGGGTATTTTTGGGAGCGGCTGTGCCCGCGGCCTATTTTTGGCACACGGAGGTGCCTCGCAAAGTCTCGTGCCATTCCGAGTCCGGAGGACGATGTTGGCCAGCCCCACCCCCCAAGGCTATAGCGCACCCGTTTTTGTGGCCTTTTTCCGCTGGACGAACTTGGCGCCGCGGCCTTCGGGCGGGTATTTTTGGGCGAGGCAGTGCCCGCGGCCTATTTTTGGCCCACGGAGGTGCCTCGCAAAGTCTCGCGCCATTCCGATTCCGGAGGACGATGTTGGCCAGCCCCACCCCCCAAGGCTATAGCGCACCCGTTTTTGTGGCCGTTTTCCGCTGGACGAACTTGGCACCGCGGCCTTCGGGCGGGTATTTTTGGGCGTGGCTGTGCCCGAGGCCTATTTTTGGAACCCGGAGGCGCCTCGCAAAGTCTCGCGCCATTCCCAATCCGGCAGACGAAGTCGGCCAGCCCCACCCCCCAAGGCTATAGCCCACACGTTTTTGTGGCCTTTTTCCGCTGCACGAACTTGGCGCCGCGGCCTTCGGGCTGGTATTTTTGGGCGCGGCTGTGCCCGCGGCCTATTTTTGGCACACGGAGGCGCCTCGCAAAGTCTGGCGCCATTCCGAGTCCGGCGGACGAAGTTGGCCAGCCCCACCCCCCAAGGCTATAGCCCACCCGTTTTTCTGGCCTTTTTCCGCTGGACGAACTTGGCGCCGCGGCCTTCGGGCAGGTATTTTTGGGCGCGGCTGTGCCCGCGGCCTATTTTTTGTACACGGAAGTGCCTCGCAAAGTCTCGCGCCATTCCGAGTCCGGCGGACGAAGTTGGCCAGCCCCACCCCCCAAGGCTATAGCGCACCCGTTTTTGTGGCCTTTTTCCGCTGGACGAACTTGGCGCCGCGGCTTTCGGGCGGGTATTTTTGGGCGCGGCTGTGCCCGAGGCCTATTTTTGGAACCCGGAGGCGCCTCGCAAAGTCTCGCGCCATTCCCAATCCGGCAGACGAAGTCGGCCAGCCCCACCCCCCAAGGCTATAGGCCACACGTTTTTGTGGCCTTTTTCCGCTGGACGAACTTGGCGCCGCGGCCTTCGGGCGGGTATTTTTGGGCGCGGCTGTACCCGCGGCCTATTTTTGCCACACGGAGGCGCTTCGCAAAGTCTGGCGCCATTCCGAGTCCGGCGGACGAAGTTGGCCAGCCCCACCCCCCAAGGCTATAGCCCACCCGTTTTTGTGGCCGTTTTCCGCTGGACGAACTTGGCGCCCCGGCCTTCGGGCGGTTATTTTTTGGTGCGGCTGTGCCCGGGGCCTATTTTTGGCACACGGAGGCCGCTTGCAAAGTCTCGCGCCATTCCGAGTCCGACGGACGAAGTGGGCCAGCCCCACCCCCCAAGGCTATAGCCCACCCATTTTTGTGGCCTTTTTCCGCTGGACGAACTTGGCGCCCCGGCCTTCGGGGGGTGATTTTTGCGCGGGGCTGTGCCCGCGGGCTATTTTTTGGCACACGGAGGCCCCGCGCAAAGTCTCGAGCCATTAGGTGTCCGGCGGACGCAGGTGGCCAGCCCGACCTCTTCAGGCTATAGCCCACCCGTTTTTGTGGCCGTTTTCCGCTGGACGAACTTGGCGCCCCGGCCTTCGGGCGGTTATTTTTGGGCGCGGCTTTGCCCGGGGTCTATTTTTGGCACACGGAGGCCGCTCGCAAAGTCTCGCGCAATTCCGAGTCCGGCGGACGAAGTTGGCCAGCCCCACCCCCCAAGGCTATAGCCCACCCGTTTTTGCGGCCTTTTTCCGCTGGACGAACTTGTCGCCCCGGCCTTCGGGCAGTTATTTTTGGGCGCGGCTGTGCCCGGGGCCTATTTTTGGCACACGGAGGCCGTTCGCAAAGTCTCGCGCCATTCCGAGTCCGGCAGACGAAGTTGGCCAGCCCCACCCCCCAAGGCTACAGCCCACCCGTTTTTGTGGCCGTTTTCCGCTGGACGAACTTGGCGCCCCGGCCTTCGGGCGGTTATTTTTGGGTGCGGCTGTGCCCGGGGCCTATTTTTGGGAAACGGAGGCCGCTCGCAATGTCTCGCGCCATTCCGAGTCCGGCGGACGAAGTGGGCCAGCCCCACCCCCCAAGGCTATAGCCCACCCGTTTTTGCGGCCTTTTTCCGCTCGACGAACTTGGCGCCCCGGCCTTCGGGCGGTTATTTTTGGGCGCGGCTGTGCCCGGGGCCTATTTTTGGCACACGGAGGCCGCTCGCAAAGTCTCGCGCAATTCCGAGTCCGGCGGACGAAGTTGGCCAGCCCCACCCCCCAAGGCTACAGCCCACCCGTTTTTGTGGCCGTTTTCCGCTGGACGAACTTGGCGCCCCGGCCTTCGGGCGGTTATTTTTGGGTGCGGCTGTGCCCGGGGCCTATTTTTGGCACACGGAGGCCGTTCGTAAAGTCTCGCGCCATTCCGAGTCCGGCAGACGAAGTTGGCCAGCCCCACCCCCCAAGGCTACAGCCCACCCGTTTTTGTGGCCGTTTTCCGCTGGACGAACTTGGCGCCCCGGCCTTCGGGCGGTTATTTTTGGGTGCGGCTGTGCCCGGGGCCTATTTTTGGGAAATGGAGGCCGCTCGCAAAGTCTCGCGCCATTCCGAGTCCGGCGGACGAAGTGGGCCAGCCCCACCCACCAAGGCTATAGCCCACCCGTTTTTGCGGCCTTTTTCCGCTGGACGAACTTGTCGCCCCGTCCTTCGGGCGGTTATTTTTGGACGCGGCTGTGCCCGGGGCCTATTTTTGGCACACGGAGGCCGTTCGTAAAGTCTCGCGCCATTCCGAGTCCGGCGGACGAAGTTGGCCAGCCCCACCCCCCAAGGCTATAGCCCACCCGTTTTTGTGGCCATTTTCCGCTGGACGAACTTCGCGCCCCGGCCATCGGGCGGTAATTTTTGGGCGCGGCTGTGCCCGCGGCCTATTTTTGGTACACGGAGGTGCCTCGCAATGTCTCGCGCCATTCCGAGTCCGGCGGACGAAGTTGGCCAGCCCCACCGACCAAGGCTATAGCCCTCCCGTTTTGTGCCCTTTTTCCGCAGGGGCAGACTTGGCGCCCCGGCCTTCGGGCGGGTATTTTTGGACGTGACTGTGCCCGCGGCCTATTCTTGGCACACGGAGGTGCCTCGCAAAGTCTCGCGCCATTCCGAGTCCGGCGGACGAAGTTGGCCAGCCCCACCCCCAGAGGCTATAGCCCACCCGTTTTTGTGCCCATTTTCCGCTGGACGAACTTGGCGCCCCGGCATCGGGCGGGAATTTTTGGGCGCGGCTGTGCCCGCGGCCTATTTTTGGCACACGGAGGCGCCTCGCAACGTCTCGCGCCATTCCATGTCCGGCGGACGAAGTTGGCCAGCCCCACCCCCCAAGGCTATAGCCCACCCGTTTTTGTGCCCTTTTTCCGCTGGACGAAATTGGCGCCCCGGCCTTCGAGCGGTTATTTTTGGGCGCGGCTGTGCCCGGGGCCTATTTTTGGCACACGGAGGCCGCTCGCAAAGTCTCGCGCCATTCCGAGTCCGGCGGACGAAGTTGGCCAGCCCCACCCCTCAAGGCTATAGCCCACCTGTTTTTGTGGCCTTTTTCCGCAGGACGAACTTGGCGCCTCGGACTTCGGGCGTTTATTTTTGGGCGCGGATGTGTCCGGGGCCTATTTTTGGCACACGGAGGCCGTTCGCAAAGTCTCGCGCCATTCCGAGTCCGGCAGACGAAGTCGGCCAGCCCCACCCCCCAAGGCTAAAGCCCACCCGTTTTTGCGGCCTTTTTCCGCTGGTCGAACTTGGCGCCCCGTCCTTCGGGCGGTTATTTTTGGGCGCGGCTGTGTCCGGGGCCTATTTTTGGCACACGGAGGCCGTTCGCAAAGTCTCGCGCCATTCCGAGTCCGGCAGACGAAGTTGGCCAGCCCCACCCCCCAAGGCTACAGCCCACCCGTTTTTGTGGCCGTTTTCCGCTGGATGAACTTGGCGCCCCGGCCTTCGGGCGGTTATTTTTGGGTGCGGCTGTGCCCGGGGCCTATTTTTGGCAAACGGAGGCCGCTCGCAAAGTCTCGCGCCATTCCGAGTCCGGCGGACGAAGTGGGCCAGCCCCACCCCCAAGGCTAAAGCCCACCCGATTTGCGGCCTTTTTCCGCTGGACGAACGTGTCGCCCGGCCCTTCGGGCGGTTATTTTTGGTGCGGCTGTGCCGGGGCCTATTTTTGGCACACGGGGCGCCTCGCAAAGTCTCGCGCCATTCCGAGTCCGGCGAGACGAGTTGGCCAGCCCCACCCCCAAGGCTACAGCCCACCGTTTTGTGGCCGTTTCGCTGGGACGAACTTGGCGCCCGGCCTTCGGGCCGGTTATTTTTAGGCGCGGCAGTCCCGGTGCCTATTTTTGGCACACGGAGGCCGCTCGCAAAGTCTCGCGCCATTCCGAGTCCGAGGCGGACGAAGTGGGCCAGCCCCACCCCCAAGGCTATAGCCCACCCGTTTTTGTGGCCTTTTTCCGCTGGACGAACTTGGCGCCCGGCCTTCGGCGGTTATTTTTAGGCGCGGCTGTGCCGGGGCCTATTTTGGCACACGGAGGCCGTTCGCAAAGTCTCGCGCCATTCCGAGTCCGGCAGACGAGTTGGCCAGCCCCACCCCCAAGGCTACAGCCCACCCGTTTTGTGGCCGTTTCGCTGGACGAACTTGGCGCCCGGCCTTCGGGCGGTTATTTTTAGGCGCGGCTGTGCCGGGGCCTATTTTGGCACCACGGAGGCCGTTCGCAAAGTCTCGCCCCATTCCGAGTCCGGCAGACGAAGTTGGCCAGCCCCACCCCCAAGCTATCTGCCCCACCCGTTTTTGTGGCCGTTTTACGCTGGACGAACTTGGCGCCCCGGCCTTCGGGCGGTTATTTTTTGGTGCGGCTGTGCCCGGGGCCTATTTTTGGCACACGGGGGCGCCTCGCAAAGTCTCGCGCCATTCCGAGTCCGGCAGACGAAGTAGGCCAGCCCCACCCCCTAAGGCTATAGCCCACCTGTTTTTGTGGCCTTTTTCCGCTGGACGAACTTGGCGCCGCGGCCTTCGGGCGTGTATTTTTGGGCGCGGCTGTGCCCGCGGCCTATTTTTGGCACACGGGGGCGCCTCACAATGTCTCGCGCCATTCCGAGTCCGGCGGACGAAGTGGGCCAGCCCCACCCACCAAGGCTATAGCCCACCCGTTTTTGCGGCCTTTTTCCGCTGGACGAACTTGTCGCCCCGTCCTTCGGGCGGTTATTTTTGGGCGCGGCTGTGCCCGGGGCCTATTTTTGGCACACGGAGGCCGTTCGCAAAGTCTCGCGCCATTCCGAGTCCGGCAGACGAAGTTGGCCAGCCCCACCCCCCAAGGCTACAGCCCACCCGTTTTTGTGGCCGTTTTACGCTGGACGAACTTGGCGCCCCGGCCTTCGGGCGGTTATTTTTTGGTGCGGCTGTGCCCGGGGCCTATTTTTGGCACACGGGGGCGCCTCGCAAAGTCTCGCGCCATTCCGAGTCCGGCAGACGAAGTTGGCCAGCCCCACCCCCCAAGGCTACAGCCCACCCGTTTTTGTGGCCGTTTTACGCTGGACGAACTTGGCGCCCCGGCCTTCGGGCGGTTATTTTTGGGCGCGGCTGTGCCCGGGGCCTATTTTTGGCACACGGAGGCCGCTCGCAAAGTCTCGCGCCATTCCGAGTCCGGCGGACGAAGTGGGCCAGCCCCACCCCCCAAGGCTATAGCCCACCCGTTTTTGTGGCCTTTTTCCGCTGGACGAACTTGGCGCCCCGGCCTTCGGGCGGTTATTTTTGGGCGCGGCTGTGCCCGGGGCCTATTTTTGGCACACGGAGGCCGCTCGCAAAGTCTCGCGCCATTCCGAGTCCGGCGGACGAAGTTGGCCAGCCCCACCCCCCAAGGCTATAGCCCACCTGTTTTTGTGGCCTTTTTCCGCAGGACAAACTTGGCGCCTCGGACTTCGGGCGGTTATTTTTGGGCGCGGATGTGTCCGGGGCCTATTTTCGGCACGCGGAGGCCGCTCGCAAAGTCTAGCGCCATTCCGAGTCCGTCGGACGAAGTTGGCCAGCCCCACCCCCCAAGGCTATAGCCCACCCGTTTTTGCGGCCTTTTTCCGCTGGACGAACTTGGCGCCCCGTCCTTCGGGCGGTTATTTTTGTTCGCGGCTGTGCCCGGGGCATTTTTTTGGCACACGGAGGCCGCTCGCAAAGTCTCGCGCCATTCCGAGTCCGGCGGACGAAGTCGGCCAGCCCCACCCCCCAAGGCTAAACCCCACCCGTTTTTGCGGCCTTTTTCCGCAGGTCGAACTTGGCGCCCCGTCCTTCGGGCGGTTATTTTTGGGCGCGGCTGTGCCCGGGGCCTATTTTTGGCACACGGAGGCCGCTCGCAAAGTCTCGCGCCATTCCGAGTCCGGCGGACGAAGTGGGCCAGCCCACCCCCCCAGGCGATAGCCCACCCGAGTTGCGGCCTTTTTACGCTAGACGAACTTGGCGCCCCGGCCTTCGGGCGGTTATTTTTGGGCGCGGCTGTGCCCGGGGCCTATTTTTGGCACACGGAGGCCGTTCGCAAAGTCTCGCGCCATTCCTAGTCCGGCGGACGAAGTGGGCCAGCCCCACCCCCCAAGGCTATAGCCCACCCGTTTTTGCGGCCTTTTTCCGCTGGACGAACTTGTCGCCCCGTCCTTCGGGCGGTTATTTTTGGGCGCGGCTGTGCCCGGGGCCTATTTTTGGCGCACGGAGGCCGCTCGCAAAGTCTCGCGCCATTCCGAGTCCGGCGGACGAAGTTGGCCAGCCCCACCCCCCAAGGCTATAGCCCACCCGTTTTTGCGGCCTTTTTCCGCTGGACGAACTTGGCGCTCCGGCCTTCGGGCGGTTATTTTTTGGTGCGGCTGTGCCCGGGGCCTATTTTTGGCACACGGAGGCCGCTGGCAAAGTCTCGCGCCATTCCGAGTCCGACGGACGAAGTGGGCCAGCCCCACCCCCCAAGGCTATAGCCCACCCGTTTTTGTGGCCGTTTTCCGCTGGACGAACTTGGCGCCCCGGCCTTCGGACGGTTATTTTTGGGTGCGGCTGTGCCCGGGTCCTATTTTTGGCAAACGGAGGCCCCTCGCAAAGTCTCGCGCCATTCCGAGTCCGGCGGACGAAGTGGGCCAGCCCCACCCCCCAAGGCTATAGCCCACCCGTTTTTGCGGCCTTTTTCCGCTGGACGAACTTGGCGCCCCGGCCTTCGGGCGGTTATTTTTGGGCGCGGCTGTGCTCGGGTCCTATTTTTGGCAAACGGAGGCCCCTCGCAAAGTCTCGCGCCATTCCGAGTCCGGCGGACGAAGTGGGCCAGCCCCACCCCCCAAGGCTATAGCCCACCCGTTTTTGCGGCCTTTTTCCGCTGGACGAACTTGGCGCCCCGGCCTTCGGGCGGTTATTTTTGGGTGCGGCTGTGCCCGGGTCCTATTTTTGGCAAACGGAGGCCCCTCGCAAAGTCTCGCGCCATTCCGAGTCCGGCGGACGAAGTGGGCCAGCCCCACCCCCCAAGGCTATAGCCCACCCGTTTTTGCGGCCTTTTTCCGCTGGACGAACTTGGCGCCCCGGCCTTCGGGCGGTTATTTTTGGGCGCGGCTGTGCCCGGGGCCTATTTTTGGCACACGGAGGCCGCTCGCAAAGTCTCGCGCCATTCCGAGTCCGGCGGACGAAGTGGGCCAGCCCCACCCCCCAAGGCTATAGCCCACCCGTTTTTGCGGCATTTTTCCGCTGGACGAACTTGTCGCCCCGTCCTTCGGGCGGTTATTTTTGGGCGCGGCTGTGCCCGGGGCCTATTTTTGGCACACGGAGGCCGTTCGCAAAGTCTCGCGCCATTCCGAGTCCGGCAGACGAATTTGGCCAGCCCCACCCCCCAAGGCCACAGCCCACCCGTTTTTGTGGCCGTTTTCCGCTGGACGAACTTGGCGCCCCGGCCTTCGGGCGGTTATTTTTTGGTACGGCTGTGCCCGGGGCCTATTTTTGGCACACGGCGGCCGCTTGCAAAGTCTCGCGCCATTCCGAGTCCGACGGACGAAGTGGGCCAGCCCCACCCCCCAAGGCTATAGCCCACCCGTTTTTGCGGCCTTTTTCCGCTGGACGAACTTGGCGCCCCATCCTTCGGGCGGTTATTTTTGGGCGCGGCTGTGGCCGGGGCCTATTTTTGGCACACGGAGGCCGCTCGCAAAGTCTCGCGCCATTCCGAGTCCGGCGGACGAAGTTGGCCAGCCCCACCCCCCAAGGCTATAGCCCACCCGTTTTTGTGGCCTTTTTCAGCTGGACGAACTTGGCGCCCCGGCCTTCGGGCGGTTATTTTTGGGCGCGGCTGTGCCCGGGGCCTATTTTTGGCACACGGAGGCCGCTCGCAAAGTCTCGCGCAATTCCGAGTCCGGCGGACGAAGTTGGCCAGCCCCACCCCCCAAGGCTATAGCCCACCCGTTTTTGCGGCCTTTTTCCGCTGGACGAACTTGTCGCCCCGGCCTTCGGGCAGTTATTTTTGGGCGCGGCTGTGCCCGGGGCCTATTTTTGGCACACGGAGGCCGTTCGCAAAGTCTCGCGCCATTCCGAGTCCGGCAGACGAAGTTGGCCAGCCCCACCCCCCAAGGCTACAGCCCACCCGTTTTTGTGGCCGTTTTCCGCTGGACGAACTTGGCGCCCCGGCCTTCGGGCGGTTATTTTTGGGTGCGGCTGTGCCCGGGGCCTATTTTTGGCAAACGGAGGCCGCTCGTAAAGTCTCGTGCCATTCCGAGTCCGGCGGACGAAGTGGGCCAGCCCCACCCCCCAAGGCTATAGCCCACCCGTTTTTGCGGTCTTTTTCCGCTGGACGAACTTGGCGCCCCGGCCTTCGGGCGGTTATTTTTGGGCGCGGCTGTGCCCGGGGCCTATTTTTGGCACACGGAGGCCGCTCGCAAAGTCTCGCGCCATTCCGAGTCCGGCGGACGAAGTGGGCCAGCCCCACCCCCCAAGGCTATAGCCCACCCGTTTTTGTGTCCTTTTTCCGCTGGACGAACTTGGCGCCCCGGCCTTCGGGCGGTTATTTTTGGGCGCGGCTGTGCCCGGGGCCTATTTTTGGCAAACGGAGGCCGCTCGCAAAGTCTCGCGCCATTCCGAGTCCGGCGGACGAAGTTGGCCAGCCCCACCCCCCAAGGCTATAGCCCACCCGTTTTTGCGGCCTTTTTCTGCTGGACGAACTTGTCGCCCCGGCCTTCGGGCGGTTATTTTTGGGCGCGGCTGTGCCCGGGGCCTATTTTTGGCACATGGAAGCCGTTCTCAAAGTCTCGCGCCATTACGAGTCCGGCAGACGAAGTTGGCCAGCCCCACCCCCCAAGGCTACAGCCCACCCGTTTTTGTGGCCGTTTTCCGCTGGACGAACTTGGCGCCCCGGCCTTCGGGCGGTTATTTTTGGGTGCGGCTGTGCCCGGGGCCTATTTTTGGCACACGGAGGCCGCTCGCAAAGTCTCGCGCCATTCCGAGTCCGGCGGACGAAGTGGGCCAGCCCCACCCCCCAAGGCTATAGCCCACCCGTTTTTGCGGCCTTTTTCCGCTGGACGAACTTGGCGCCCCATCCTTCGGGCGGTTATTTTTGGGCGCGGCTCTGGCCGGGGCCTATTTTTGGCACACGGAGGCCGCTCGCAAAGTCTCGCGCCATTCCGAGTCCGGCGGACGAAGTTGGCCAGCCCCACCCCCCAAGGCTATAGCCTACCCGTTTTTGTGGCCTTTTTCAGCTGGACGAACATGGCGCCCCGGCCTTCGGGCAGTTATTTTTGGGCGCGGCTGTGCCCGGGGCCTATTTTTAGCATACGGAGGCCGCTCGCAATGTCTCGCGCCATTCCGAGTCCGGCGGACAAAGTTGGCCAGCCCCACCCCCCAAGGCTATAGCCCACCCGTTTTTGCGGCCTTTTTCCGCTGGACGAACTTGGCGCCCCGGCCTTTGGGCAGTTATTTTTGGGCGCGGCTGTGCCCGGGGCCTATTTTTGGCACACGGAGGCGCCTCGCAAACTCTAGAGCCATTCCGAGTCCGGCGGACGAAGTTGGCCAGCCCCACCCCCCAAGGCTATAGCCCACCCGTTTTTGTGGCCTTTTTCCGCTGGACGAACTTGGTGCCGCGGCCTTCGGGCGGGTATTTTTGGGCGCGGCTGTGTCCGCGGCCTATTTTTGGCACACGGAGGCGCTTCGCAACCTCTCGCGCCATTCCGAGTCCGGCGGAAGAACTTGGCCAACCCCACCCCCCAAGGCTATAGCCCACCCGTTTTTGTGGCCTTTTTCCGCTGGACGAACTTGGCGCCGCGGCCTTCGGGCGGGTATTTTTGGGCGCGGCTGTGCCCACGGCCTATTTTTGGCACACGTAGGTGCCTCGCAATGTCTATCGCTATTCCGAGTCCGGCGGATGAAGTTGGCCAGCCGCACCCCCCAAGGCTATAGCCCACCCGTTTTTGTGGCCTTTTTCCGCTGGACGAACTTGGTGCCGCGGCCTTCGGGCGGGTATTTTTGGGCGCGGCTGTGTCCGCGGCCTATTTTTGGCACACGGAGGCGCCTCGCAACCTCTCGCGCCATTCCGAGTCCGGCGGAAGAACTTGGCCAGCCCCACCCCCCAAGGCTATAGCCCACCCGTTTTTGTGGCCTTTTTCCGCTGGACGAACTTGGCGCCGCGGCCTTCGGGCGGGTATTTTTGGGCGCGGCTGTGCCCGCGGCCTATTTTTGGCACACGTAGGTGCCTCGCAACCTCTCGCGCCATTCCGAGTCCGGCGGGCCAGTAGGCCAGCCCAACCCCCAATGCTATTGCCCACCCGTTTTTGTGGCCTTTTTCCGCTGGGCGAACTTGACGCCGCGGCCTTGAGGGCGGGTATTTTTGGGCGGGGCTGTGCCCGCGGCCTATTTTTGGCACACGGAGGTGCCTCGCAAAGTCTCGCACCATTCCGAGTCCGGCGGACGAAGTCGGCCAGCCCCTCCCCCCAAGGCAATAGCCCACCCGTTTTTCTGGCCTTTTTCCGCTGGACAAACTTGTCGCGGCGGCCTTCGGGCGGGTATTTTTCGGTGCGGCTGTACCCACGGCCTATTTTTTGTACACGGGGATGCATCGCAAAGTCTCGCGCCATTCCGAGCCCGGCGGAACAAGTCGGCCAGCCCCACCCCCCAAAGTTATAGCCCACCCGTTTTTGTGGCCTTTTTACGCTGGACGAACTTGGCGCCGCGGCCTTCGGGCCGGTATTTTTGGGCGCGGGTGTGCCCGCGGCCTATTTTTGGCACACGGAGGTGCCTCGCCAAGTCTCGCGCCATTCCGAGTCCGGCGGACGAAGTAGGCCAGCCCCAACCGCCAAGGCTATAGCCCACCCGTTTTTGTGGCCTTTTTCCGCTGGACGAACTTGGCCTTGCGGCCTTCGAGCGGGTATTTTTGGGCGCGGCTGTGCCATGGCCTATTTTTGGCACACGGGGACGCCTCGCAAAGTCTCGCACCATTCCGAGTCCGGCGGACGAAGTCGGCCAGCCCCTCCCCCCAAGGCTATAGCCCACCCGTTTTTCTGGCCTTTTTCCGCTGGACGAACTTGTCGCGGCGGCCTTCGGGCGGGTATTTTTGGGCGCGGCTGTGCCCGCGGACTATTTTTGGCACACGGAGGTGCCTCGCAAAGTCTCGCGCCATTCCGAGTCCGGCGGACGAAGTTGGCCAGCCCCACCCCCCAAGGCTATAGCCCACCCGTGTTTGTGGCCTTTTTCCGCTGGACGAACTTGGCGCCGCGGCCTTCGGGCGGGTATTTTTGGGCGCGGCTGTGCCCGTGGCCTATTTTTGGCACACGGGGGGGCCTCGCAAAGTCTCGCGCCATTCCGAGTCCGGCGGACGATGTTGGCCAGCCCCAACCCCCAAGGCTATAGCCCACCCGTTTTTCTGGCCTTTTTCCGCAGGACGAACTTGGCGCCGCGGCCTTCGGGTGGGTATTTTTGGGCGAGGCTGTGGCCGCGGCCTATTTTTGGCACACGGAGGCGCCTCGCAATGTCTCGCGCCATTCCGAGTCCGGCGGACGAAGTTGGCCAGCCCCACCCCCCAAGGCTATAGCCCACCCGTTTTTGTGTCCTTTTTCCGCTGGACGAACTTGGCGCCGCGGCCTTCGGGTGGGTATTTTTGGACGCGGCTGTGTCCGTGGCCTATTTTTGGCACACGGAGGTACCTCGCAAAGTCTCGCGCCATTCCAAGTCCGGCGGACGAAGTTGGCCAGCCCCACCCCCCAAGGTTATAGCCCACCCGTTTTTGTGGCCTTTTTCCGCTGGACGAACTTAGCGCCGCGGCCTTTGGGCGGGTATTTTTGGGCGCGGCTGTGTCCGCGGCCTATTTTTCACACATGGAGGCGCCTCGCAAAGTCTCGCGCCATTCCGAGTCCGGCGGACGAAGTTGGCCAGCCCCACCCCCCAAGGCTATATCCCACCCGTTTTTGTGGCCTTTTTCAGCTGGACGAACTTGGCGCCGCGGCCTTCGTGCAGGTATTTTTGGGCGCGGCTGTGCCCGCGACGTATTTTTGGCACACGTAGGCGCCTCACAAAGTCTCGCACCATTACGAGTCCGGCGGATGAAGTTGGCCAGCCCCACCCCCCAAGGCTATAGCCCACCCGTTTATGAGGCCTTTTTCCGCTGGACGAACTTGGCGCCGCGGACTTCGGGCGTGTATTTTTGCGCGCGGATGTGTCCGCGGCCTATTTTTGACACACACAGGCACCTCGCAAAGTCTCGCGCCATTCCGAGTCCGGCAGACGAAGTAGGCCAGCCCCACCCCCCAAGGCTATAGCCCACCCGTTTATGAGGCCTTTTTCCGCTGGACGAACTTGGCGCCGCGGCCTTCGGGCGGGTATTCTTGCACGCGGATGTGTCCGCGGCCTAGGCACCTCGCAAAGTCTCGCGCCATTCCGAGTCCGGCAGACGAAGTAGGCCAGCCCCACCCCCCAAGGCTATAGCCCACCCGTTTTTGTGGCCTTTTTCCGCTGGACGAACTTGGCGCCGCGGCCTTCGGGCGGGTATTTTTGGGCGCGGCTGTGCCCGCGACCTATTTTTACACACACACGGGGCTCCTCGCAAAGTCTCGCGCCATTCCGAGCCTGGCGGACGAAGTTGGCCAGCCCCACCCCCCAAGGCTATAGCCCACCCGTTTTTGTGGCCTTTTTCCGCTGGACGAACTTGGCGCCGCGGCCTTCGGGGGGGTATTTTTGGGCACGGCTGTGCCCGCGGCCTATTTTTGGCACACGCGGGCGCCTCGCAAAGTCTCGCGCCATTCCGAGTCCGGCGGACGAAGTTGGCCAGCCCCAACCCCCAAGGCTATAGCCCACCCGTTTTTCTGGCCTTTTTCCGCAGGACGAACTTGGCGCCGCGGCCTTCGGGTGGGTATTTTTGGGCGAGGCTGTGGCCGCGGCCTATTTTTGGCACACGGAGGCGCCTCGCAAAGTCTCGCGCCATTCCGAGTCCGGCGGACGAAGTTGGCCAGCCCCACCCCCCAAGGTTATAGCCCACCCGTTTTTGTGTCCTTTTTCCGCTGGACGAACTTGGCGCCGCGGCCTTCGGGCGGGTATTTTTGGGCGCGGCTGTGTCCGCGGCCTATTTTTGGCACACGGAGGCGCCTCGCAAAGTCTCGCGCCATTCCGAGTCCGGCGGACGATGTTGGCCAGCCCCACCCCCCAAGGTTATAGCCCACCCGTTTTTGTGGCCTTTTTCCGCTGGACGAACTTAGCGCCGCGGCCTTTGGGCTGGTATTTTTGGGCGCGGCTGTGCCCGCGGCCTATTTTTCGCACACGGAGGCGCCTCGCAAAGTCTCGCGCCATTCCGAGTCCGGCGGACGAAGTTGGCCAGCCCCACCCCCCAAGGCTATATCCCACCCGTTTTTGTGGCCTTTTTCAGCTGGACGAACTTGGCGCCGCGGCCTTCGGGCAGGTATTTTTGGGCGCGGCTGTGCCCGCGACGTAGTTTTGGCACACGTAGGCGCCTCACAAAGTCTCGCACCATTACGAGTCCGGCGGATGAAGTTGGCCAGCCCCACCCCCCAAGGCTATAGCCCACCCGTTTATGAGGCCTTTTTCCGCTGGACGAACTTGGCGCCGCGGCCTTCGGGCGGGTATTTTTGGGCGCGGCTGTGCCCGCGGCCTATTTTTGGCACACGGGGGCGCCTCGCAAAGTCTCGCGCCATTCCGAGCCCGGCGGACGAAGTTGGCCAGCCCCACCCCCCAAGGCTATAGCCCACCCGTTTTTGTGGCCTTTTTCCGCTGGACGAACTTGGCGCCGCGGCCTTCGGGGGGGTATTTTTGGGCACGGCTGTGCCCGCGGCCTATTTTTGGCACACGCGGGCGCCTCGCAAAGTCTCGCGCCATTCCGAGTCCGGCGGACGAAGTTGGCCAGCCCCAACCCCCAAGGCTATAGCCCACCCGTTTTTCTGGCCTTTTTCCGCAGGACGAACTTGGCGCCGCGGCCTTCGGGTGGGTATTTTTGGGCGAGGCTGTGGCCGCGGCCTATTTTTGGCACACGGAGGCGCGTCGCAAAGTCTCGCGCCATTCTGAGTCCGGCGGACGAAGTTGGCCAGCCCCACCCCCCAAGGGTATAGCCCACCCGTTTTTGTGTCGTTTTTCCGCTGGACGAACTTGGCGCCGCGGCCTTCGGGTGGGTATTTTTGGGCGCGGCTGTGTCCGCGGCCTATTTTTGGCACACGGAGGCGCCTCGCAAAGTCTCGCGCCATTCCGAGTCCGGCGGACGATATTGGCCAGCCCTACCCCCCAAGGTTATAGCCCACCCGTTTTTGTGGTCTTTTTCCGCTGGACGAACTTAGCGCCGCGGCCTTTGGGCTGGTATTTTTGGGCGCTGCTGTGCCCGCGGCCTATTTTTCGTACACGGAGGCGCCTCGCAAAGTCTCGCGCCATTCCGAGTCCGGCGGACGAAGTTGGCCAGCCCCACCCCCCAAGGCTATATCCCACCCGTTTTTGTGGCCTTTTTCAGCTGGACGAACTTGGCGCCGCGGCCTTCGGGCAGGTATTTTTGGGCGCGGCTGTGCCCGCGACGTAGTTTTGGCACACGTAGGCGCCTCACAAAGTCTCGCACCATTACGAGTCCGGCGGATGAAGTTGGCCAGCCCCACCCCCCAAGGCTATAGCCCACCCGTTTATGAGGCCTTTTTCCGCTGGACGAACTTGGCGCCGCGGCCTTCGGGCGGGTATTTTTGCGCGCGGATGTGTCCGCGGCCTATTTTTGACACACGCAGGCACCTCGCAAAGTCTCGCGCCATTCCGAGTCCGGCAGACGAAGTAGGCCAGCCCCACCCCCCAAGGCTATAGCCCACCCGTTTATGAGGCCTTTTTCCGCTGGACGAACTTGGCGCCGCGGCCTTCGGGCGGGTATTCTTGCGCGCGGATGTGTCCGCGGCCTAGGAACCTCGTAAAGTCTTGCGCCATTCTGAGTCCGGCAGACGAAGTAGGCCAGCCCCACCCCCCAAGGCTATAGCCCACCCGTTTTTGTGGCCTTTTTCCGCTGGACGAACTTGGCGCCGCGGCCTTCGGGCGGGTATTTTTGGGCGCGGCTGTGCCCGCGGCCTATTTTTGGCACACGGGGGCGCCTCGCAAAGTCTCGCGCCATTCCGAGCCCGGCGGACGAAGTTGGCCAGCCCCACCCCCCAAGGCTATAGCCCACCCGTTTTTGTGGCCTTTTTCCGCTGGACGAACTTGGCGCCGCGGCCTTCGGGGGGGTATTTTTGGGCGCGGCTGTGCCCGCGGCCTATTTTTGGCACACGGGGGCACCTCGCAAAGTCTCGCGCCATTCCGAGCCCGGCGGACGAAGTGGGCCAGCCCCACCCCCCAAGGCTATAGCCCACCCGTTTTTGTGGCCTTTTTCCGCTGGACGAACTTGGCGCCGCGGCCTTCGGGGGGGTATTTTTGGGCACGGCTGTGCCCGCGGCCTATTTTTGGCACACGGGGGCGCCTCGCAAAGTCTCGCGCCATTCCGAGTCCGGCGGACGAAGTTGGCCAGCCCCAACCCCCAAAGCTATAGCCCACCCGTTTTTCTGGCCTTTTTCCGCAGGACGAACTTGGCGCCGCGGCCTTCGGGGGGGTATTTTTGGGCGAGGCTGTGGCCGCGGCCTATTTTTGGCACACGGAGGCGCCTCGCAAAGTCTCGCGCCATTCCGAGTCCGGCGGACGAAGTTGGCCAGCCCCACCCCCCAAGGCTATAGCCCACCCGTTTTTGTGTCCTTTTTCCGCTGGACGAACTTGGCGCCGCGGCCTTCGGGCGGGTATTTTTGGGCGCGGCTGTGTCCGCGGCCTATTTTTGGCACACGGAGGCGCCTCGCAAAGTCTCGCGCCATTCCGAGTCCGGCGGACGATATTGGCCAGCCCTACCCCCCAAGGTTATAGCCCACCCGTTTTTGTGCCCCTTGTCCGCTGGACGCACCCCGCGCCGCGGCCTTCGGGCGGGTATTTTTGGGCGCGGCTGTGTCCACGGCCTATTTTTGGCACACGGAGGCGCCTCGCAAAGTCTCGCGCCATTCCGAGTCCGGCGGACGAAGTTGGCCAGCCCCACCCCCCAAGGCTATATCCCACCCGTTTTTGTGGCCTTTTTCAGCTGGACGAACTTGGCGCCGCGGCCTTCGGGCAGGTATTTTTGGGCGCGGCTGTGCCCGCGACGTAGTTTTGGCACACGTAGGCGCCTCACAAAGTCTCGCACCATTACGAGTCCGGCGGATGAAGTTGGCCAGCCCCACCCCCCAAGGCTATAGCCCACCCGTTTATGAGGCCTTTTTCCGCTGGACGAACTTGGCGCCGCGGCCTTCGGGCGGGTATTTTTGCGCGCGGATGTGTCCGCGGCCTATTTTTGACACACGCAGGCACCTCGCAAAGTCTCGCGCCATTCCGAGTCCGGCAGACGAAGTAGGCCAGCCCCACCCCCCAAGGCTATAGCCCACCCGTTTATGAGGCCTTTTTCCGCTGGACGAACTTGGCGCCGCGGCCTTCGGGCGGGTATTCTTGCGCGCGGATGTGTCCGCGGCCTAGGCACCTCGTAAAGTCTCGCGCCATTCCGAGTCCGGCAGGAGAAGTAGGCCAGCCCCACCCCCCAAGGCTATAGCCCACCCGTTTTTGTGGCCTTTTTCCGCTGGACGAACTTAGCGCCGCGGCCTTCGGGCGGGTATTTTTGGGCGCGGCTGTGCCCGCGGCCTATTTTTGGCACAGGGAGGCGCCTCGCAAAGTCTCGCGCCATTCCGAGCCCGGCGGACGAAGTTGGCCAGCCCCACCCCCCAAGGCTATAGCCCACCCGTTTTTGTGGCCTTTTTCCGCTGGACGAACTTGGCGCCGCGGCCTTCGGGCGGGTATTTTGGGCGCCGCGGTGCCCGTGGACTATTTCTGGCACATGGGGGCGCCTCGCAATGTCTTGCGCCATTCCGAGTCCGGCAGACGAAGTAGGCCAGCCCCACCCCCTAAGGCTATAGCCCACCTGTTTTTGTGGCCTTTTTCCGCTGGACGAACTTGGCGCCGCGGCCTTCGGGCGTGTATTTTTGGGCGCGGCTGTGCCCGCGGCCTATTTTTGGCACACGGGGGCGCCTCACAAAGTCTCGCGCCATTCCGAGTCCGGCGGACGAAGTTGGCCAGCCCCACCCCCCAAGGCTATATCCCACCCGTTTTTGTGGCCTTTTTCAGCTGGACGAACTTGGCGCCGCGGCCTTCGGGCAGGTATTTTTGGGCGCGGCTGTGCCCGCGACGTAGTTTTGGCACACGTAGGCGCCTCACAAAGTCTCGCACCATTACGAGTCCGGCGGATGAAGTTGGCCAGCCCCACCCCCCAAGGCTATAGCCCACCCGTTTATGAGGCCTTTTTCCGCTGGACGAACTTGGCGCCGCGGCCTTCGGGCGGGTATTTTTGCACGCGGATGTGTCCGCGGCCTATTTTTGACACACGCAGGCACCTCGCCAAGTCTCGCGCCATTCCGAGTCCGGCAGACGAAGTAGGCCAGCCCCACCCCCCAAGGCTATAGCCCACCCGTTTATGAGGCCTTTTTCCGCTGGACGAACTTGGCGCCGCGGCCTTCGGGCGGGTATTCTTGCGCGCGGATGTGTCCGCGGCCTAGGCACCTCGTAAAGTCTCGCGCCATTCTGAGTCCGGCAGACGAAGTAGGCCAGCCCCACCCCCCAAGGCTATAGCCCACCCGTTTTTGTGGCCTTTTTCCGCTAGACGAACTTGGCGCCGCGGCCTTCAGGCGGGTATTTTTGGGCGCGGCTGTGCCCGCGGCCTATTTTTGGCACACGGGGGCGCCTCGCAAAGTCTCGCGCCATTCCGAGCCCGGCGGACGAAGTTGGCCAGCCCCACCCCCCAAGGCTATAGCCCACCCGTTTTTGTGGCCTTTTTCCGCTGGACGAACTTGGCGCCGCGGCCTTCGGGCGGGTATTTTTGGGCACGGCTGTGCCCGCGGCCTATTTTTGGCACACGGGGGCGCCTCGCAAAGTCTCGCGCCATTCCGAGTCCGGCAGACGAAGTAGGCCAGCCCCACCCCCTAAGGCTATAGCCCACCTGTTTTTGTGGCCTTTTTCCGCTGGACGAACTTGGCGCCGCGGCCTTCGGGCGGGTATTTTTGGGCGCGGCTGTGCCCACGGCCTATTTTTGGCACACGTAGGTGCCTCGCAACCTCTCGCGCCATTCCGAGTCCGGCGGACGAAGTAGGCCAGCCCCACCCCCCAATGCTATAGCCCACCCGTTTTTGTGGCCTTTTTCCGCTGGACGAACTTGACGCCGCGGCCTTCGGGCGGGTATTTTTGGGCGCGGCTGTGCCCGCGGCCTATTTTTGGCACACGGAGGTGCCTCGCAAAGTCTCGCACCATTCCGAGTCCGGCGGACGAAGTCGGCCAGCCCCTCCCCCCAAGGCTATAGCCCACCCGTTTTTGTGGCCTTTTTCCGCTGGACGAACTTGACGCCGCGGCCTTCGGGCGGGTATTTTTGGGCGCGGCTGTGCCCGCGGCCTATTTTTGGCACACGGAGGTGCCTCGCAAAGTCTCGCACCATTCCGAGCCCGGCGGAAGAAGTCGGCAAGCCCCACCCCCCAAAGTTATAGCCCACCCGTTTTTGTGGCCTTTTTACGCTGGACGAACTTGGCGCCGCGGCCTTCGGGCCGGTATTTTTGGGCGCGGGTGTGCCCGCGGCCTATTTTTGGCACACGGAGGTGCCTCGCCAAGTCTCGCGCCATTCCGAGTCCGGCGGACGAAGTAGGCCAGCCCCAACCGCCAAGGCTATAGCCCACCCGTTTTTGTGGCCTTTTTCCGCTGGACGAACTTGACGCCGCGGCCTTCGGGCGGGTATTTTTGGGCGCGGCTGTGCCCGCGGCCTATTTTTGGCACACGGAGGTGCCTCGCAAAGTCTCGCACCATTCCGAGTCCGGCGGACGAAGTCGGCCAGCCCCTCCCCCCAAGGCTATAGCCCACCCGTTTTTCTGGCCTTTTTCCGCTGGACGAACTTGTCGCGGCGGCCTTCGGGCGGGTATTTTTGGGCGCGGCTGTGGCCGCGGCCTATTTTTGGCACACGGAGGTGCCTCGCAAAGTCTCGCGCCATTCCGAGTCCGGCGGACGAAGTGGGCCAGCCCCACCCCCCAAGGCTATAGCCCACCCGTTTTTGTAGCCTTTTTCCGCTGGACGAACTTGACGCCGCGGCCGTCGGGCGGGTATTTTCGGGCGCGGCTGTGCCCGCGGCCTATTTTTGGCACACGGGGGTGCCTCGCAAAGTCTCGCGCGATTCCGAGCCCGGCGGACGAAGTTGGCCAGCCCCACCCCCCAAGGCTATAGCCCACCCGTTTTTGTGGCCTTTTTCCGCTGGACGAACTTGGCGCCTCGGCCTTCGGGCGGGTATTTTTGGGCGCGGCTGTGCCCGCGGCCTATTTTTGGCACACGGGGGCGCCTTGCAAAGTCTCGCGCCATTCCGAGTCCGGCGGACGAAGTTGGCCAGCCCCACCGCGCAAGGCTATAGCCCACCCGTTTTTGCGGTCTTTTTCCGCTGGACGAACTTGGCGCCGCGGCCTTCGGGCGGGTATTTGTGGGCGCGGCTGTGCCCGTGGCCTATTTTTGGCACACGGAGGTGCCTTGCAAAGTCTCGCGCCGTTCCGAGCCCGGCGGACGAAGTTGACCAGCCCCAACCCCCAAGGCTATAGCCCATCTGTTTTTCTGGCCTTTTTCCGCAGGACGAACTTGGCGCCGCGGCCTTCGGGTGGGTATTTTTGGGCGAGGCTGTGGCCGCGGCCTATTTTTGGCACACGGAGGCGCCTCGCAAAGTCTCGCGCCATTCCGAGTCCGGCGGACGAAGTTGGCCAGCCCCACCCCCCAAGGTTATAGCCCACCCGTTTTTGTGGCCTTTTTCCGCTGGACGAACTTAGCGCCGCGGCCTTTGGGCGGGTATTTTTGGGCGCGGCTGTGCCCGCGGCCTATTTTTCACACATGGAGGCGCCTCGCAAAGTCTCGCGCCATTCCGAGTCCGGCGGACGAAGTTGGCCAGCCCCACCCCCCAAGGCTATATCCCACCCGTTTTTGTGGCCTTTTTCAGCTGGACGAACTTGGCGCCGCGGCCTTCGGGCAGGTATTTTTGGGCGCGGCTGTGCCCGCGACGTATTTTTGGCACACGTAGGCGCCTCACAAAGTCTCGCACCATTACGAGTCCGGCGGATGAAGTTGGCCAGCCCCACCCCCCAAGACTATAGCCCACCCGTTTATGAGGCCTTTTTCCGCTGGACGAACTTGGCGCCGCGGCCTTCGGGCGGTTATTTTTGGGCGCGGCTGTGCCCGCGGCCTATTTTTGGCACACGGAGGCGCCTCGCAAAGTCTGGCGCCATTCCGAGTCCGGCGGATGAAGTTGGCCAGTACAGCCCCCAAGGCTATAGCCCACCCGTTTTTGCTGCCTTTTTCCGCTGGACGAACTTGGCGCCCCCGCCTTCGGGCGGTTATTTTTGGGTGCGGCTGTGTCCGGGGCCTATTTTTGGCACACGGAGGCCGCTCGCAAAGTCTCGCCCCTTTCCGAGTCCGGCGGACGAAGTTGGCCAGCCCCTCCCCTCAAGGCTATAGCCCATCCGTTTTTTGGCCATTTTTCCGCTGGACGAACTTGGCGCCCCGGCCTTCGGGCGGCTATTTTTGGGCGCGGCTGTGCCCGGGGCCTATTTTTGGCACGCGGAGGCCGCTTGCAAAGTCTCGCCCCATTCCGAGTCCGGCGGACGAAGTTGGCCAGCCCCTCCCCCCAAGGCTATAGCCCACCCGTTTTTTGGCCATTTTTCCGCTGGACGAACTTGGCGCCCCAGCCTTCGGGCGGTTATTTTTGGGCGCGGCTGTGCCCACGGCCTATTTTTGGCACGTGGAGGCCGTTCGCAAATTCTCGCTCCATTCCGAGTCCGGTGGACGACGTTGGCCAGCCCCTCCCCCCATGGCTATAGCCCTCCCGTTTTTTGGCCATTTTTCCGCTGGACGAACTTGGCGCCCCGGCCTTCGGTCGGTTCTTTTTGGGCGTAGCTGTGCCCGCGGCCTATTTTTAGCCCCCGGAGGCTGCTCGCAAAGTCTCGACCCATTCCGAGTCCGGCGGACGAAGTTGGCCAGCCCCTCCCCCCAAGGCTATAGCCCACCCGTTTTTTGGCCATTTTTCCGCTGGGGGGTTTAGGCGCGCCGACCATCGGGGGGTTATTTTTGGGTGCGGCTGTGCCCGTGGCCTATTTTTGGCACGCGGAGGCCGCTCACAAAGTATCGCCCCATTCCGAGTCGGGCGGACGAAGTTTGCCAGCCCCTCCCCCCAAGGCTATAGCCCACCCGTTTTTTGGCCAATTTTCCGCTGGACGAACTTGGCGCCCCACCCTTAGGGCGGTTATTTTTGGGTGCGGCTGTGCCCGCGGCCTATTTTTGGCACGCGGAGGCCGCTCGCAAAGTCTCGCCCCATTCCGAGTCCGGCGGACGAACTTGGCCAGCCCCTCCCCCCAAGGCTATAGCCCACCTGTTTTTTGGCCATTTTTCCGCTGGACGAACTTGGCGCCCCGGCCTTCGGGCGGTTATTTTTGGGTGCGGCTGTGCCCGCGCCCAATTTTTGGCACGCGGAGGCCGCTCGTAAAGTCTCGCCCCATTCCGAGTCCGACGGACGAAGTTGGCCAGCCCCTCCCCCCAAGGCTATAGCCCACCCGTTTTTTGCCCATATTTCCGTTGGACGAACATGGCGCCCCAGCCTTCGGGCGGTTATTTTTGGGAGCGGCTGTGCCCGCGGCCTATTTTTGGCAAGTGGAGGCCGCTCGCAAAGTCGCGTCCCATTCCGAGTCCGGCGGACGAAGTTGGCCAGCCCCTCCCCCCAAGGCTATAGCCCACCCGTTTTTTGGCCATTTTTCCGCTGGACGAACTTGGGGCCCCGGCCTTCGGGTGGTTATTTTTGGGTACGGCTGTGCCCGCGGCCTATTTTTCGCACGCGGAGGCCGTCGCAAAGTCTCGCCCCATTCCAAGTCCGGCGGACAAAGTTGGCCAGCCCCTCCCCCCAAGGCTATAGCCCACCCGTTTTTTGGCCATTTTTCCGCTGGGGGGTTTGGGCGCGCCGACATTCGTGCGGTTATTTTTGGGCACGGCTGTGCCCGCGGTCTATTTTTGGCACGCGGAGTCCGTTCGCAAAGTCTCGCTCCATTCCGAGTCCGGCGGACGACGTTGGCCTGCCCCTCCCCCCATGGCTATAGGCCACCCGTTTTTTGGCCATTTTTCCGCTGGACGAACTTGGCGCCCCAGCCTTCGGGTGGTTATTTTTGGGCGCGGCTGTATCCACGGCCTATTTTTGGCACGCGGAGGCCGTTCGCAAAGTCTCGCTCCATTCCGAGTCCGGCGGACGACGTTGGCCAGCCCCTCCCCCCAAGGTTATAGCCCACCCGTTTTTTGGCCATTTTTCCGCTGGGGGGTTTGGGCGCGCCGACCGTCAGGCGGTTATTTTTGGGCGCGGCTGTGCCCGCAGCCTATTTTTGGCATGCGGAGGCCACTCGCAATGTCTCACCCCATTCCGAGTCCGGCGGATGAAGTTGGCCAGCCCCTCCCCCCAAGGCTATAGCCCACCCGTTTTTTTGCCATATTTCCGTTGGACGAACATGGCGCCCCAGCCTTCGGGCGGTTATTTTTGGGAGCGGCTGTGCCCGCGGCCTATTTTTGGTAAGCGGAGGCCACTCGCAAAGTCGCGTCCCATTCCGAGTCCGGCGGACGAAGTTGGCCAGCCCCTCCCCCCAAGGCTATAGCCCACCCGTTTTTTGGCCATTTTTCGCTGGACGAACTTGGCGCCCAGCCTTCGGGCGCTTATTTTGGGCGCGGCTGTGCCCGCGGCCTATTTTTGGCATGCGGAGGCCACTCGCAATGTCTCACCCCATTCCGAGTCCGGCGGATGAAGTTGGCCAGCCCCTCCCCCCAAGGCTATAGCCCACCCGTTTTTTTGCCATATTTCCGTTGGACGAACATGGCGCCCCGGCCTTCGGGCGGTTATTTTTGGGAGCGGCTGTGCCCGAGGCCTATTTTTGGTAAGCGGAGGCCACTCGCAAAGTCGCGTCCCATTCCGAGTCCGGCGGACGAAGTTGGCCAGCCCCTCCCCCCAAGGCTATAGCACACCCGTTTTTTGGCCATTTTTCCGCCGGACGAACTTGGCGCCCCGGCCTTTGGGCTGTTATTTTTGGGTGCGGCTGTGCCCACGGCCTATTTTTGGCACGCGGAGGCCGTTCGCAAAGTCTCGCTCCATTCCGAGTCCGGCGGACGACGTTGGCCAGCCCCTCCCCCCATGGCTATAGCCCTCCCGTTTTTTGGCCATTTTTCCGCTGGACGAACTTGGCGCCCCGGCCTTCGGGCGGTTATTTTTGGGCGCGGCTGTGCCCGCGGCCTATTTTTGGCACAAGGAGGCCGCTCGCAAAGTCTCGCCCCATTCCGAGTCGGGCGGACGAAGTTGGCCAGCCCCTCCCCCCAAGGCTATAGCCCACCCGTTTTTGTGGCCTTTTTCCGCTGGACGAACTTGGCGCTGCGGCCTTCGGGCGGGTATTTTTGGGCGCGGCTGTGCCCGCGGCCTATTTTTGGCACAAGGAGGCCGCTCGCAAAGTCTCGCTCCATTCCGAGTCCGGCGGACGACGTTGGCCAGCCCCTCCCCCCATGGCTATAGCCCTCCCGTTTTTTGGCCATTTTTCCGCTGGACGAACTTGGCGCCCCGGCCTTCGGGCGGTTATTTTTGGGCGCGGCTGTGCCCGCGGCCTATTTTTGGCACAAGGAGGCCGCTCGCAAAGTCTCGCCCCATTCCGAGTCGGGCGGACGAAGTTGGCCAGCCCCTCCCCCCAAGGCTATAGCCCACCCGTTTTTGTGGCCTTTTTCCGCTGGACGAACTTGGCGCTGCGGCCTTCGGGCGGGTATTTTTGGGCGCGGCTGTGCCCGCCGCCTATTTTTGGCACACGGAGGCGCCTCACAAAGTCTCGCGCCATTCCGAGTCTGGCGGACGAAGTCGGCCAGCCCCACCCCCCAAGGCTATAGCCCACCCGTTTTTGTGGCCTTTTTCTGCTGGACGAACTTGGCGCCGCGGCCTTCGGGCGGGTATTTTTGGGCGCAGCTGTGCCGGTGGCCTATTTTTGACACATGGAGGTGCCTCGCAAAGTCTCGCGCCATTCCGAGTCCGGCGGACGAAGTTGGCCAGCCCCAACCCCCATGGCTATAGCCCACCCGTTTTTGTGGCCTTTTTCCGCTGGACGAACTTGGCGCCGCGGCCTTCGGGCAGGTATTTTTGGGCGCGGCAGTGCCCGTGGCCTATTTTTTGCACACGGAGGTGCCTCGCAAAGTCTCGCGCCATTCCAAGTCCGGAGGACGATGTTGGCCAGCCCCACCCCCCAAGGCTGTAGCGCACCCGTTTTTGTGGCCTTTTTCCGCTGGACGAACTTGGCGCCGTGGCCTTCGGGCGGGTATTTTTGGGCGAGGCAGTGCCCGCGGCCTATTTTTGGCCCACGGAGGTGCCTCGTAAAGTCTCGCGCCATTCCGAGTCCGGAGGACGATGTTGGCCAGCCCCACCCCCCAAGGCTGTAGCGCACCCGTTTTTGTGGCCGTTTTCCGCTGGACGAACTTGGCACCGCGGCCTTCGGGCGGGTATTTTTGGGCGTGGCTGTGCCCGAGGCCTATTTTTGGAACCCGGAGGTGCCTCGCAAAGTCTCGCGCCATTCCCAATCCGGCAGACGAAGTCGGCCAGCCCCACCCCCCAAGGCTATAGCCCACCTGTTTTTGTGGCCTTTTTCCGCTGGACGAACTTGGCACCGCGGCCTTCGGGCGGGTATTTTTGGGCGAGGCAGTGCCCGCGGCCTATTTTTGGCCCACGGAGGTGCCTCGCAAAGTCTCGCGCCATTCCGAGTCCGGAGGACGATGTTGGCCAGCCCCACCCCCCAAGGCTATAGCGCACCCGTTTTTGTGGCCGTTTTCCGCTGGACGAACTTGGCACCGCGGCCTTCGGGCGGGTATTTTTGGGCGTGGCTGTGCCCGAGGCCTATTTTTGGAACCCGGAGGTGCCTCGCAAAGTCTCGCGCCATTCCCAATCCGGCAGACGAAGTCGGCCAGCCCCACCCCCCAAGGCTATAGCCCACCTGTTTTTGTGGCCTTTTTCCGCTGGACGAACTTGGCACCGCGGCCTTCGGGCGGGTATTTTTGGGCGTGGCTGTGCCCGAGGCCTATTTTTGGAACCCGGAGGCGCCTCGCAAAGTCTCGCGCCATTCCCAATCCGGCAGACGAAGTCGGCCAGCCCCACCCCCCAAGGCTATAGCCCACCTGTTTTTGTGGCCTTTTTCCGCTGGACGAACTTGGCGCCGCGGCCTTCGGGCGGGTATTTTTGGGCGCGGCTGTACCCGCGGCCTATTTTTGCCACACGGAGGCGCTTCGCAAAGTCTGGCGCCATTCCGAGTCCGGCGGACGAAGTTGGCCAGCCCCACCCCCCAAGGCTATAGCCCACCCGTTTTTGTGGCCTTTTTCCGCTGGACGAATTTGGCGCTGCGGCCTTCGGGCGGGTATTTTTGGGCGAGGCAGTGCCCGCGGCCTAGTTTTGGCCCACGGAGGTGCCTCGCAAAGTCTCGCGCCATTCCGATTCCGGAGGACGATGTTGGCCAGCCCCACCCCCCAAGGCTATAGCGCACCCGTTTTTGTGGCCGTTTTCCGCTGGACGAACTTGGCACCGCGGCCTTCGGGCGGGTATTTTTGGGCGTGGCTGTGTCCGAGGCCTATTTTTGGAACCCGGAGGTGCCTCGCAAAGTCTCGCGCCATTCCCAATCCGGCAGACGAAGTCGGCCAGCCCCACCCCCCAAGGCTATAGCCCACCTGTTTTTGTGGCCTTTTTCTGCTGGACGAACTTGGCGCCGCGGCCTTCGGGCGGTTATTTTTGGGCGCGCCTGTGCCCGCGTCCTATTTTTGGCTCACGGATGCACTTCGCAAAGTCTCGCGCCATTCCGAGTCCGGCGGACGAAGTCGGCCAGCCCCACCCCCCAAGGCTATAGCCCACACGTTTTTGTGGCCTTTTTCCGCTGCACGAACTTGGCGCCGCGGCCTTCGGGCGGGTATTTTTGGGCGCGGCTGTGCCCGCGGCCTATTTTTGGCACACGGAGGCGCCTCGCAAAGTCTGGCGCCATTCCGAGTCCGGCGGACGAAGTTGGCCAGCCCCACCCCCCAAGGCTATAGCCCACCCGGGTTTGTGGACTTTTTCCGCTGGACGAACGTGGCGCCGCGGCCTTCGGGCGGGTATTTTTGGGCGCGGCTGTGCCCGCGGCCTATTTTTGGCACACGGAGGCGCCTCGCAAAGTCTAGCGCCATTCCGAGTCCGGCGGACGAAGTCGGCCAGCCCCACCCCCCAAGGCTATAGCCCACCCGTTTTTGTGGACTTTTTCCGCTGGACGAACTTGACGCCGCGGCCTTCGGGCGGGTATTTTTGGGCGCGGCTGTGCCCGCGGCCTATTTTTGGCACACGGAAGTGCCTCGCAACCTCTCGCGCCATTCCGAGTCCGGCGGACGAAGTTGGCCAGCCCCACCCCCCAAGGCTATATCCCACCCGTTTTTGTGGCCTTTTTCAGCTGGACGAACTTGGCGCCGCGGCCTTCGGGCAGGTAATTTTGAGCGCGGCTGTGCCCGCGGCCTATTTTTGGCACACGTAGGCGCCTCGCAAAGTCTCGCACCATTCCGAGTCCGGCGGACGAAGTCGGCCAGCCCCACCCCCCAAGGCTATAGCCCACCCGTTTTTGTGGACTTTTTCCGCTGGACGAACTTGACGCCGCGGCCTTCGGGCGGGTATTTTTGGGCGCGGCTGTGCCCGCGGCCTATTTTTGGCACACGGAAGTGCCTCGCAACCTCTCGCGCCATTCCGAGTCCGGCGGACGAAGTTGGCCAGCCCCACCCCCCAAGGCTATATCCCACCCGTTTTTGTGGCCTTTTTCAGCTGGACGAACTTGGCGCCGCGGCCTTCGGGCAGGTAATTTTGAGCGCGGCTGTGCCCGCGGCCTATTTTTGGCACACGTAGGCGCCTCGCAAAGTCTCGCACCATTCCGAGTCCGGCGGACGAAGTCGGCCAGCCCCACCCCCCAAGGCTATAGCCCACCCGTTTTTGTGGCCTTTTTCCGCTGGACGAACTTGGCGCCGCGGCTTTCGGGCGGGTATTTTTGGGCGCGGCTGTGTCCGCGGCCTATTTTTGGCACACGGAGGTGCCTCGCAAAGTATCGCGCCATTCCGAGTCCGGCGGACGAAGTTGGCCAGCCCCACCCCCCAAGGCTATAGCCCACCCGTTTTTGTGGCCTTTTTCCGCTGGACGAACTTGGCGCCGCGGGCTTCGGGCGGGTATTTTTGGGCGCGGCTGTGCCCGCGGCCTATTTTTGGCACACGGAGGAGCCTCGCAAAGTCTCGCGCCATTCCGAGTCCGGCGGACGAAGTTGGCCAGCCCCACCCCCCAAGGCTATAGCCCACCCGTTTTTGTGGCCTTTTTCCGCTGGACGAACTTGGCGCCGCGGCCTTCGGGGGGGTATTTTTGGGCGCGGCCGTGCCCGCGGCCTATTTTTGGCACACGGAGGCTCCGCGCAAAGTCTCGCGCTATTGCGAGTCCGGCGGACGAAGTTGGCCAGCCCCACCCCCCAAGGCTATATCCCACCCGTTTTTGTGGCCTTTTTCAGCTGGACGAACTTGGCGCCGCGGCCTTCGGGCGGGTATTTTTGGGCGCGGCTGTGCCCGCGGCCTATTTTTGGCACACGGAGGAGCCTCGCAAAGTCTCGCGTCATTCCGAGTCCGGCGGACGAAGTTGGCCAGCCCCACCCCCCAAGGCTATAGCCCACCCGTTTTTGTGGCCTTTTTCCGCTGGACGAACTTGGCACCGCGGCCTTCGGGCGGGTATTTTTGGGCGTGGCTGTGCCCGAGGCCTATTTTTGGAACCCGGAGGCGCCTCGCAAAGTCTCGCGCCATTCCCAATCCGGCAGATTTGTCGGCCAGCCCCACCCCCCAAGGCTATAGCCCACCTGTTTTTGTGGCCTTTTTCCGCTGGACGAACTTGGCGCCGCGGCCTTCGGGCGGGTATTTTTGGGCGCGGCTGTACCCGCGGCCTATTTTTGCCACACGGAGGCGCTTCGCAAAGTCTGGCGCCATTCCGAGTCCGGCGGACGAAGTTGGCCAGCCCCACCCCCCAAGGCTATAGCCCACCCGTTTTTGTGGCCTTTTTCCGCTGGACGAATTTGGCGCTGCGGCCTTCGGGCGGGTATTTTTGGGCGAGGCAGTGCCCGCGGCCTAGTTTTGGCCCACGGAGGTGCCTCGCAAAGTCTCGCGCCATTCCGATTCCGGAGGACGATGTTGGCCAGCCCCACCCCCCAAGGCTATAGCGCACCCGTTTTTGTGGCCGTTTTCCGCTGGACGAACTTGGCACCGCGGCCTTCGGGCGGGTATTTTTGGGCGTGGCTGTGTCCGAGGCCTATTTTTGGAACCCGGAGGTGCCTCGCAAAGTCTCGCGCCATTCCCAATCCGGCAGACGAAGTCGGCCAGCCCCACCCCCCAAGGCTATAGCCCACCTGTTTTTGTGGCCTTTTTCTGCTGGACGAACTTGGCGCCGCGGCCTTCGGGCGGTTATTTTTGGGCGCGCCTGTGCCCGCGTCCTATTTTTGGCTCACGGATGCACTTCGCAAAGTCTCGCGCCATTCCGAGTCCGGCGGACGAAGTCGGCCAGCCCCACCCCCCAAGGCTATAGCCCACACGTTTTTGTGGCCTTTTTCCGCTGCACGAACTTGGCGCCGCGGCCTTCGGGCGGGTATTTTTGGGCGCGGCTGTGCCCGCGGCCTATTTTTGGCACACGGAGGCGCCTCGCAAAGTCTGGCGCCATTCCGAGTCCGGCGGACGAAGTTGGCCAGCCCCACCCCCCAAGGCTATAGCCCACCCGTTTTTGTGGACTTTTTCCGCTGGACGAACGTGGCGCCGCGGCCTTCGGGCGGGTATTTTTGGGCGCGGCTGTGCCCGCGGCCTATTTTTGGCACACGGAGGCGCCTCGCAAAGTCTAGCGCCATTCCGAGTCCGGCGGACGAAGTCGGCCAGCCCCACCCCCAAGGCTATAGCCCACCCGCTTTTGTGGACTTTTCCGCTGGACGAACTTGACGCTTGCGGCCTTCGGGCGGGTATTTTGGCGCGGCTGTGCCCGCGGCCTATATTTGGAAAACGGAAGTCCCTCGCAACCTCTCGCGCCAGTCCGTGTCCTGAGGACGAAGTTGGCCAGCCCCACCCCTGCGGCTATATCCCACCCGTTTTTGTGGCCTTTTTCTGCTGGACGAACTTGGCGCCGCGGCCTTCGGGCAGGTAATTTTGGGCGCGGCTGTGCCCGCGGCCTATTTTTGGCACACGTAGGCGCCTCGCAAAGTCTCGCACCATTCCGAGTCCGGCGGACGAAGTCGGCCTGCCCCACCCCCCAAGGCTATAGCCCACCCGTTTTTGTGGCCTTTTTCCGCTGCACGAACTTGGCGCCGCGGCTTTCGGGCGGGTATTTTTGGGCGCGGCTGTGTCCGCGGCCTATTTTTGGCACACGGAGGCGCCTCGCAAAGTATCGCGCCATTCCGAGTCCGGCGGACGAAGTTGGCCAGCCCCACCCCCCAAGGCTATAGCCCACCCGTTTTTGTGGCCTTTTTCCGCTGGACGAACTTGGCGCCGCGGCCTTCGGGCGGGTATTTTTGGGCGCGGCTGTTCCCCGCGCCTATTTTTGGCACACGGAGGAGCCTCGCAAAGTCTCGCGCCATTCCGAGTCCGGCGGACGAAGTTGGCCAGCCCCACCCCCCAAGGCTATAGCCCACCCGGTTTTGTGGCCTTTTTCCGCTGGACGACCTTGGCGCAGCGGCCTTCGGGGTATTTTTAAGCGCGCCGTGCCCGCGGCCTTTTTTTGGCACACGGAGGCTCCGCGCAAAGTCTCGCGCTATTGCGAGTCCGGCGGACGAAGTTGGCCAGCCCCACCCCCCAAGGCTATATCCCACCCGTTTTTGTGGCCTTTTTCAGCTGGACGAACTTGGCGCCGCGGCCTTCGGGCGGGTATTTTTGGGCGCGGCTGTGCCCGCGGCCTATTTTTGGCACACGGAGGAGCCTCGCAAAGTCTCGCGTCATTCCGAGTCCGGCGGACGAAGTTGGCCAGCCCCACCCCCCAAGGCTATAGCCCACCCGTTTTTGTGGCCTTTTTCCGCTGGACGAACTTGCCGCCCCGGCCTTCGGGCGAGTTTTTTTGGGCGCGGCTGTGCCCACAGCCTATTTTTGGCACACGGAGGCCGCTCGGAAAGTCTCGCCCCATTCCGAGTCCGGCGGACGAACTTGGCCGGCCCCACCCCTCAAGGCTATAGCCCACCCGTTTTTGTGGCCTTTTTCCGCTGGACGAACATGGCGCCCCGGCCGTCGGGCGGTTATTTTTTGGCGCGGCTGTCCACACGGCCTATTTTTGGCGCACGGAGGCCGCTCACAAAGTCTCAGCCCATTCCGAGTCCGGCGGACGAACTTTGCCAGCCCCACCCCCCAAGGCCATAGCCCGCCCGTTTTTGTGGCCTATTTCCGCTGGACGAACTTGGCGCCCCGGCCTTCGTGCGGTTATTTTTGGGCGTGGCTGTGCCCGTGGCCTATTTTCGGCACACGGAGACCGCTCGTAAAGTCTCACCCCATTCCGAGTCCGGCGGACGAACTTGGCCAGCCCCACCCCCCATGGCTATAGCCCACCCGTTTTTGTGGCCTTTTTCCGCTGGACGAACTTGGCGCCCCGGCTTTCGGTCGGTTATTTTTGGGTGCGGCTGTGCCCGCGCCCTATTTTTGGCACATGGAGGGCGCTCGCAAAGTCTCACCCCATTCCGAGTCCGGCGGATGAACTTGGCCAGCCCCACCCCCCAAGGCTATAGCCCACCCGTTTTTGTGGCCTTTTTGCGCGGGACGAACTTGGCACCCCGGCCTTCGGGCGGTTATTTTTGGGCGCGGTTGTCCGCACGGTCTATTTTTGGCACATGGAGGCCACTCACAAAGTCTCGTCCCATTCCAAGTCCGGCGGACGAACTTGGCCGGCCCCACCCCTCAAGGCTATAGCCCACCCGTTTTTGTGGCCTTTTTCCGCTGGACGAACTTGGCGCCCCGGCCGTCGGGCGGGTATTTTTGGGCGCGGCTGTGCCCGCGGCCTATTTTTGGCACACGGAGGCGCCTCGCAAAGTCTCGCGCCATTCCGAGTCCGGCGGACGAAGTTGGCCATGCCCACCCCCCAAGGCTATAGCCCACCCATTTTTGTGGCCTTTTTCCGCTGGACGAACTTGGCGCCCCGGCCTTCGGGCGGTTATTTTTGGGCGCGGCTGTGCCCGGGGCCTAGTTTTGGCACACGGAGACTGATCGCAAAGTCTCGCGCCATTCTGAGTCCGGCGGACGAAGTTGGCCAGCCCCACCCCCCAAGGCTATATCCCACCCGTTTTTGTGGCCTTTTTCAGCTGGACGAACTTGGCGCCGCGGCCTTCGGGCGGGTATTTTTGGGCGGGGCTGTGCCCGCGGCCTATTTTTGGCACACGGAGGTGCCTCGCAAAGTCTCGCGCCATTCCGAGTCCGGTGGACGATGTTGGCCAGCCGCACCCCCCAAGGCTATAGCGCACCCGTTTTTGTGGCCTTTTTCCGCTGGACGAACTTGGCGCCGCGGCCTTCGGGCGGGTATTTTTGGGCGAGGCAGTGCCCGCGGCCTATTTTTGGCCCACGGAGGTGCCTCGCAAAGTCTCGCGCCATTCCGATTCCGGAGGACGATGTTGGCCAGCCCCACCCCCCAAGGCTATAGCGCACCCGTTTTTGTGGCCGTTTTCCGCTGGACGAACTTGGCACCGCGGCCTTCGGGCGGGTATTTTTGGGCGTGGCTGTGCCCGAGGCCTATTTTTGGAACCCGGAGGCGCCTCGCAAAGTCTCGCGCCATTCCCAATCCGGCAGACGAAGTCGGCCAGCCCCACCCCCCAAGGCTATAGCCCACCTGTTTTTGTGGCCTTTTTCCGCTGGACGAACTTGGCGCCGCGGCCTTCGGGCGGTTATTTTTGGGCGCGGCTGTGCCCGCGTCCTATTTTTGGCTCACGGAGGCGCTTCGCAAAGTCTCGCGCCATTCCGAGTCCGGCGGACGAAGTCGGCCAGCCCCACCCCCCAAGGCTATAGCCCACACGTTTTTGTGGCCTTTTTCCGCTGCACGAACTTGGCGCCGCGGCCTTCGGGAGGGTATTTTTGGGCGCGGCTGTGCCCGCGGCCTATTTTTGGCACACGGAGGCGCCTCGCAAAGTCTGGCGCCATTCCGAGTCCGGCGGACGAAGTTGGCCAGCCCCACCCCCCAAGGCTATAGCCCACCTGTTTTTGTGGACTTTTTCCGCTGGACGAACTTGTCGCCGCGGCCTTCGGCGGAGGTATTTTTGGCGCGGCTGTGCCCGCGGCCTATTTTTGGCACACGGAGGCGCCTCGCAAAGTCTAGCGCCATTCCGAGTCCGGCGGACGAAGTCGGCCAGCCCCACCCCCCAAGGCTATAGCCCACCCGTTTTTGTGGACTTTTTCCGCTGGACGAACTTGACGCCGCGGCCTTCGGGCGGGTATTTTTGGGCGCGGCTGTGTCCGCGGCCTATTTTTGGCACACGGAAGTGCCTCTCAACCTCTCGCGCCATTCCGAGTCCGGCGGACGAAGTTGGCCAGCCCCACCCCCCAAGGCTATATCCCACCCGTTTTTGTGGCCTTTTTCAGCTGGACGAACTTGGCGCCGCGGCTTTCGGGCAGGTAATTTTGGGCGCGGCTGTGCCCGCGGCCTATTTTTGGCACACGTAGGCGCCTCGCAAAGTCTCGCACCATTCCGAGTCTGGCGGACGAAGTCGGCCAGCCCCACCCCCCAAGGCTATAGCCCACCCGTTTTTGTGGCCTTTTTCCGCTGGACGAACTTGGCGCCGCGGCTTTCGGGCGGGTATTTTTGGGCGCGGCTGTGTCCGCGGCCTATTTTTGGCACACGGAGGCGCCTCGCAAAGTATCGCGCCATTCCGAGTCTGGCGGACGAAGTTGGCCAGCCCCACCCCCCAAGGCTATAGCCCACCCGTTTTTGTGGCCTTTTTCCGCTGGACGAACTTGGCGCCGCGGCCTTCGGGCCGGTATTTTTAAGGCTGTGCTGTGCCATGCGGCTATTTTTGGCACACGGAGGAGCCTCGCAAAGTCTCGCGTCATTCCGAGTCCGGCGGACGAAGTTGGCCAGCCCCACCCCCCAAGGCTATAGCCCACCCGTTTTTGTGGCCTTTTTCCGCTGGACGAACTTGGCGCCGCGGCCTTCGGGGGGGTATTTTTGGGCGCGGCCGTGCCCACAGCTTATGTTTGGCACACTGAGGCCGCTCACAAAGTCTCGTCCCATTCCGAGTCCGGCGGACGTACTTGGCCAGCCCCACCCCCCAAGGCTATAGCCCACCCGTTTTTGTGGCCTTTTTCCGCTGGACGAACTTGCCGCCCCGGCCTTCGGGCGAGTTTTTTTGGGCGCGGCTGTGCCCACAGCCTATTTTTGGCACACGGAGGCCGCTCAGAAAGTCTCGCCCCATTCCGAGTCCGGCGGACGAACTGGGCCGGCCCCACCCCTCAAGGCTATAGCCCACCCGTTTTTGTGGCCTTTTTCCGCTGGACGAACATGGCGCCCCGGCCGTCGGGCGGTTATTTTTTGGCGCGGCTGTCCACACGGCCTATTTTTGGCGCACGGAGGCCGCTCACAAAGTCTCAGCCCATTCCGAGTCCGGCGGACGAACTTGGCCAGCCCCACCCCCCAAGGCTATAGCCCACACGTTTTTGTGGCCTTTTTCCGCTGGACGAACTTGGCGCCCCGGCCTTCGGGCGGTTATTTTTGGGCGCGGCTGTGCCCGCGGCCTAGTTTTGGCACACGGAGGCCGCTCGTAAAGTCTCTCCCCATTCCGAGTCCGGCGGACGAACTTGGCCAGCCCCACCCCCCAAGGCTATAGCCCACCCGTTTTTGTGGCATTTTTTCCGCTGGACGAACTTGGCGCCCCGGCTTTCGGTCGGTTATTTTTGGGCGCGGCTGTGCCCGCGCCCTATTTTTGGCACATGGAGGGCGCTCGCAAAGTCTCACCCCATTCCGAGTCCGGCGGATGAACTTGGCCAGCCCCACCCCCCAAGGCTATAGCCCACCCGTTTTTGTGGCCTTTTTGCGCGGGACGAACTTGGCACCCCGGCCTTCGGGCGGTTATTTTTGGGCGCGGTTGTCCGCACGGTCTATTTTTGGCACATGGAGGCCACTCACAAAGTCTCGTCCCATTCCAAGTCCGGCGGACGAACTTGGCCGGCCCCACCCCTCAAGGCTATAGCCCACCCGTTTTTGTGGCCTTTTTCCGCTGGACGAACATGGCGCCCCGGCCGTCGGGCGGTTATTTTTTGGCGCGGCTGTCCACACGGCCTATTTTTGGCGCACGGAGGCCGCTCACAAAGTCTCAGCCCATTCCGAGTCCGGCGGACGAACTTGGCCAGCCCCACCCCCCAAGGCTATAGCCCACACGTTTTTGTGGCCTTTTTCCGCTGGACGACCTTGGCACCCCGGCCTTCGGGTGGTTATTTTTGGGCACGGCTGTGTCCTTGGCCTATTTTTAGCACACGGAGGCCGCTCGCAAAGTCTCACCCCATTCCGAGTCCGGCGGACGAACTTGGCCAGCCCCACCCCCCAAGGCAATAGCCCACCCGTTTTTGTGGCCTTTTTACGCTGGACGAACTTGGCGCCCCGGCCTTCGGGTGGTTATTTTTGGGCGCGGCTGTGCCCACAGCCTATGTTTGGCACACTGAGGCCGCTCACAAAGTCTCGCCCCATTCCGAGTCCGGCGGACGAACTTGGCCAGCCCCACCCCTCAAGGCTATAGCCCACCCGTTTTTGTGGCCTTTTTCCGCTGGACGAACTTGGCGCCCCGGCCTTCGTGTGGTTATTTTTGGGCGCGGCTGTGCCCACAGCCTATTTTTGGCACACGGAGGCCGCTCGCAAAGTCTCGCCCCATTCCGAGTCCGGCGGACGAACTTGGCCAGCCCCACCCCCCAAGGCTATAGCCCACCCGTTTTTGTGGCCTTTTTCCGCTGGACGAACTTGGCGCCCCGGCCTTCGGGCGGTTATTTTTGGGCGCAACTGTGGCCGCGGCCGATTTTTTTCACACGGAGGCCGCTCGCAAAGTCTCGTCCCATTCCGAGTCTGGCGGACGAACTTGGCCAGCCCCACCCCCCAAGGCTATAGCCCACCCGTTTTTGTGGCCTTTTTCCGCTGGACGAACTTGGCGCCCCGGCCTTCGGGCGGGTATTTTTGGGCGCGGCTGTTCCCGTGACCTAGTTTTGGCACATGGAGGCCGCTCGCAAAGTCTGGTCCCATTCCGAGTCCGGCGGACGAACTTGGCCAGCCCCACCCCCCAAGGCTATAGCCCACCCGTTTTTGTGGCCTTTTTCCGCTGGACGAACTTGGCGCCCCGGCCTTCGGGCGGTTTATTTTGGGTGCGGCTGTGCCCGCGGCCTATTTTTGGCACATGGAAGCCACTCGCAAAGGTTCGCCCCATTCCGAGTCCGGCGGACGAACTTGGCCGGCCCCACCCCCCAAGGCTATAGCCCAACCGTTTTTGTGGCCTTTTTCCGCTGGACAAACTTGGCGCCCCGGCCTTAGTGCGGTTATTTTTGGGTGTGGCTGTTCCCGCGGCCTATTTTGGGCACACGGAGGCCGTTCGCAAAGTCTCACCCCTTTCCGAGTCCGGCGGACGAACTTGGCCAGCCCCACCCCCCAAGGCTATAGCCCACCCTTTTTTGTGACTTTTTCCATTGGACGAACTTGGAGCCCCGGCCTTCGGGGGGTTATTTTTGGGCGCGGCTGTGTCCGCGCCCTATTTTTGGCACATGGACGGCGCTCGCAAAGTCTCACCCCATTCCGAGTCCGGCGGATGAACTTGGCCAGCCCCACCCCCCAAGGCTATAGCCCACCCGTTTTTGTGGCCTTTTTGCGCGGGACGAACTTGGCGCCCCGGCCTTCGGGCGGTTATTTTTGGGCGCGGTTGTCCGTACGGTCTATTTTTGGCACACGGAGGCCACTCCCAAAGTCTCGTCCCATTCCAAGTCCGGCGGACGAACTTGGCCAGCCCCACCCCCCAAGGCTATAGCCCACCCGTTTTTGTGGCCTTTTTCCACTGGACGAACTTGGCACCCCGGCCTTTGGGCGGTTTATTTTGGGTGCGGCTGTGCCCGCGGCCTATTTTTGCCAGACGGAGGCCACTCGCAAAGGCTTACCCCATTCCGAGTCCGGCGGACGAATTTGGCCGGCCCCACCCCCCAAAGCTGCAGCCCACCCGTTTTTGTGGCCTTTTTCCACTGGACAAACTTGGCGCCCAAGCCTTCGGGTGGTTATTTTTGGGCGCGGCTGTGCCCGCGGCCTATTTTTGGCACACGGAGGCTGCATGCTAAGTCTCGTCCTATTCCGAGTCCGGCGGACGAACTTGGCCAGCCCCACCCCTGAATGCTATAGCCCACCCGTTTTTGTGGCCTTTTTCCGCCGGACGAACTTGGCGCCCCGGCCTTCGGTCGGTTATTTTTTAACTCGGCTGTGCCCGTGGCCTATTTTTAGCATAGGGAGGCCGCTCGCAAAGTCTCGCCCCATTCCAAGTCCGGCAGACGAACATGGCCAGCCCCACCCGCCAAGGCTATAGCCCACCCGTTTTTGTGGCCTTTTTCCGCTGGACGAACTTGGCGCCCCGGCCTTCGGGCGGTTATTTTTGGGTGCGGCTGTGCCCGCGGCCTATTTTTGGCACACGGAGGTCGCTCGACAAGTCTCGGCCCATTCCGAGTCCGGTGGACTAACTTGGCCAGCCCCACCCCTCAAGGCTATAGCCCACCCGTTTTTGTGGCCTTTTTCCGCTGGACAAACTTGGCTGACCGGCCATCGGGCGGTTATTTTTGGCGTGGCTGTGCCCGCGGCCTATGTTTGGCACACGGAGGCCGCTTGAAAAGTCTCGCCCCATTCCCAGTCCGGCAGACGAACTTGGCCAGCTACACCCCCCAAAGCTGCAGCCCACCCGTTTTTGTGGCCTTTTTTCACTGGACAAACTTGATGCCCCGGCCTTTGGGCGGTTATTTTTGGGCGCGGCTGTGCCCACTTCTTATTTTTAGCACACAGAGGCCGCTCGCAAAGTCTCGTCCCATTCCGAGTCCGGCGGACGAACTTGGCCAGCCCCACCCCACAAGGCTATAGCCCACCCGTTTTTGTGGGCTTTTCCCGCTGGACGAACTTGGCGCCCCGGCCTTCAGGCGGTTATTTTTGGGCGCGGCTTTGCCCGCGGCCTAGTTTTTACACATGGTGGCTGCTCGCAAAGTCTCGCCCCATTCCGAGTCTGGCGGACGAACTTGGCCAGCCCCACCCCCCATGGCTATAGCCCACCCGTTTTTGTGGCCTTTTTCCGCTGGACGAACTTGGCGCCCCGGCCTTCAGGTGGTTATTTTTGGGCGTGGCTGTGCCTGCGGCCTATTTTTTGCACATAGAGGCCGCTCGTAAAGTCTCGTACCATTCCCAGTCCAGCGGACGAACTTGGCCAGCTCCACTCTCCATGGCTATAGCCCACCCGTTTTTGTGGCCTTTTTCCACTGGACAAACTTGGCGCCCAGGCCTTCGGGTGGTTATTTTTGGGCGCGGCTGTGCCCGCGGCCTATTTTTGGCACATGGAGGCTGCATGCTAAGTCTCGCCCTATTCCGAGTCCGGTGGACGAACTTGGCCAGCCCCACCCCCGAAGGCTATAGCCCACCCGTTTTTATGGCCTTTTTCCGCTGGACGAACTTGATTCCGCGGCCGTCGGGCGGTTATTTTTGGGTGTGGCTGTGGCCGTAACCTACTTTTGGCACACGGAGGCCGCTCGCAATGTCTCGTCCCATTCCAAGTCCGGCTGACGAACTTGGCCTGCCCCACCCCCCAAGGCTATAACCCGCCCGTTTTTATGGCCTTTTTCCGCTGGATGAACTTGGTTCCGCGGCCTTCGGGCGGTTATTTTTGGGTGTGGCTGTGCCCGCAACTTACTTTTGGCACACGGAGGCCGCTCGCAAAGTCTCATCGCATTCCGAGTCCGGCGGACGAACTTGGCGAGCCCCACCCCCCAAGGCTATAGCCCACCCGTTTTTGTGGCCTATTTCCGCTAGACGAACTAGGCGCCACGGCCTTCGGACAGTCATTTTTCGGCGCGGCTGTGACCGCGGCATATTTTTGGGCCACGGAGGTCGCTCGTAATGTCTCGTCCCATTCCAAGTCCGGCTGACGAACTTGGCCTGCCCCACCCCCCAAGGCTATAACCCGCCCGTTTTTACGGCCTTTTTCCGCTGGACGAACGGCGGCCTTCGGGCGGTTATTTTTGGGTGTGGCTGTGCCCGCAACCTACTTTTGGCACACGGACGCCGCTCGCAAAGTCTCATCCCATTCCGAGTCCGGCGGACGAACTTGGACAGCCCCACCTCCCAAGGCTATAGCCCACCCGTTTTTGTGGCCTTTTTCCGCTGGACGAACTTGGCGCCCCAGCCTTCGGGGAGTTATTTTTGGGCGCGGCTGTGCCCAGGGCCTATTTTTGGCACACGGAGACCGCTCGCAAAGTCTCATCCCATTCCGAGTCCGGCGGACGAACTTGGCCAGCCCCACCCCCCAAGGCTATAGCCCAACCGTTTGTGGGGCCTTTTTCCGCTGGACGACGTTGGCGCCCCGGCCTTCGGGCGGTTATTTATGGGCGCGGCTGTGCCCGCTGCCTATTTTTGGTACACGGAGGCCGCTCGCAAAGTCTCGCCCCATTCCGAGTCCGGCAGACGAACGTGGCCAGCCCCACCCCACAAGGCTATAGCCCACCCATTTTTGTGGCCGTTTTACGCTGGACGAACTTGGCGCCCCGGCCTTCGGGCGGTTATTTTCGGGCGTGGCTGATCCCGTAGCCTATTTTTGGCACATTGAGGCCGCTCGTAATGTCTCGTCCCATTCCGAGTCCGGGTCCGGCGGACGAACTTGGCCAGCCCACTCCCCAAGGCTATAGCCCACCTGTTTTTGTGGCCTTTTTCCGCTGGACGAACTTGGCGCCCCGGCCTTCGGGTGGTTATTTTTGGGCGCGGCTGTGCCCACGGCCTAATTTTGGCACACGGATGCCGCTCACAAAGTCTGGTCTCATTCCATATCCGGCGGACGAACTTGGCCAGCCCCAACCCCCATTGCTATAGCCCACCTGTTTTTGTGGCCTTTTTCCGCTGGACGAACTTGGCGCCCCGGCCTTCGGGCTGTTAATTTTGGGCGTGGCTGTGCCCGCGGCCTATTTTTGGTACACGGAGGCCGCTCGCAAAGTCTCGCCCCATTCCGAGTCCGGCGAACGAAGTTGGCCAGCCCCACCCCCCAAGGCTATAGCCCACCCGTTTGTGGCCTTTTTCCGCTGGACGAACTTGGCGCCGCGGCCTTCGTTCGGGTATTTTTGGGCGCGGCTTTGGCCGCGGCCTATTTTTGGCGCACGGAGGTGCCTCGTAAAGTCTCGCGCCATTCCGAGGCCGGCGGACGAAGTTGGCCAGCCCCACCCTCCAAGGCTATAGCCCACCCGTTTTTGTGCCCTTTTTCCGCTGGACGAACCTGGCTACCTGGCCCTCGGGCGGGTATTTTTGGGTGCGGCTGTGGCCGCGGCCTATTTTTGGCACACGGAGGCGCCTCGCAAAGTCTCACGCCATTCCGAGTCCGGCGGACGAAGTTGGCCAGCCCTACCCCCCAAGGCTATAGCCCACCCGTTTTTGTGGCCATTTTTCCGCTGGACGAACTTGGCGCCCCGGCCTTCGGGCGGTTATTTTTGGCCGCGGCTGCGTCCGCGGACTATTTTTAGCACGCGGAGGCCGGTCACAAATTCTCGCCCCATTCCGAGTCCGGCGGACGAAGTTGGGCAGCCCCACCCCCCAAGGCTATAGCACACCCGTTTTTGCGGCCATTTTCCGCTGGACGAACTTGGCGCCGCGGCCTTCGTTCGGATATTTTTGGGCGCGGCTTTGGCCGCGGCCTATTATTGGCGCACGGAGGCGCCTCGTAAAGTCTCGCGCCATTCCGAGTCCGGCGGACGAAGTTGGCCAGCCCCACCCCCCAAGGCTATAGCCCACCCGTTTTTGTGGCCTTTTTCCGCTGGACGAACTTCGCGCCCCGGTCTCCGGGCGGGTATTTTTGGGCGCGGCTGTGCCCGCGGCCTATTTTTGGCACGCGGAGGTGCCTCGCAAAGTCTCGCACCATTCCGAGTCCGGCGGACGAAGTTGGCCAGCCCCACCCCCCAAGGCTATAGCCCACCCGTTTTTGTGCCCTTTTTCCGCTGGACGAACTTGGCTACCTGGCCCTCGGGCGGGTATTTTTGGGCGCGGCTGTACCCGCGGCCTATTTTTGGCAAACGGAGCCGCCTCGCAAAGTCTCGCGCCATTCCGAGTCCGGCGGACGAAGTTGGCCAGCCCCACCCCCCAAGGCTATAGCCCACCCGATTTTGTGGCCTTTTTCCGCTGGACGAATTTGGCGCCCCGGGCTTCGGGCGGGTATTTTTGGGAGCGGCTGTACCCGCGGCCTATATTTGGCACACGGAGGTGCCTCGCAAAGTCTCGCGCCATTCCGAGTCCTGCGGATGAAGTCGGCCAGCCCCACCCCCCAAGGCTATAGCCCACCCGTTTTTTTGGCCGTTTTTCCGCTGGACGAACTTGGCGCCCCGGCCTTCGGGCGGTTATTTTTGGGCGCGGCTGCGCCCGCGGACTATTTTTGGTACGCAGAGGCCGGTCGCAAATTCTCGCCCCATTCCGAGTCCGGCGGACGAAGTTGGCCAGCCCCTCCTCCTAAGGCTATAGCCCACCCGTTTTTTGGCCATTTTTCCGCTGGGGGGTTTGGGCGCAACGACCTTCGGGGGGTTATTTTTGGGCGCGGCTGGACCCGCGGCCTATTTTTGGCACGCGGAGGCCGCTCGCAAGGTCTCGCCCCATTCCGAGACCGGCGGACAAAGTTGGCCAGCCCCCCCCCCCCAAGGGTATAGCCCACCCGTTTTTTGGCCATTTTTCCGCTGGTGGGTTTGGGCGCAACGACCTTCGGCGGGTTATTTTTGGGCGTGCCTGTGCCCGCGGCTTATTTTTGGCACGCGGAGGCCGCTCGTAAAGTCTCGCCCAATTCCGAGTCCGGCGGACGAAGTTGGCCAGCCCCTACCCCCAAGGCTATAGCCCACCCGTTTTTTGGCCATTTTTCCGCTGGACGAACTTCGGGCGGTTATTTTTGGGTACGGCTGTGCCCACTACCTAGTTTTCGCACGCGGAGGCCGTTCGCAAAGGTTCGCCCCATTCCGAGTCCGGCGGACGAAGTTGGCCAGCCCCTCCTCCTAAGGCTATAGCCCACCCGTTTTTTGGCCATTTTTCCGCTGGGGGGTTTGGGCGTAATGACCTTCGGGGGGTTATTTTTGGGCGCGGCTGTGCCCGCGGCCGATTTTTGGCACGCGGAGGCCGCTCGCAAAGTCTCGCCCCATTCCGAGTCCGGCGGACGAAGTCGGCCAGCTCCTCCCCCCAAGGCTATAGCCCACCCGTTTTTTGGCCATTTTTCCGCTGGAAGAACTTGGCGCCCCGGCCTTCCGGCGGTTATTTTTGGGCGCGGCTGTGCCCGCGGCCGATTTTTGGCACGCGGAGGCCGTTCGTAAAGTCTCGCCCCATTCCGAGTCCGGCGGACGAAGTTGGCCAGCCCCTCCTCCCAAGGCTATAGCCCACCCGTTTTTTGGCCATTTTCCCGCTGGACGAACTTGGCGCCCCAGCCTTCGGGCAGTTATTTTGGGACGCGGCTGTGCCCGCGGCCTATTTTTGGCACACGGAGGACGCTCGCAAAGTCTCGCCCCATTCCGAGTGCGACGGACGAAGTTGGCCAGGCCCTCTCCCCAAGGCTATAGCCCACCCGTTTTTTGGCCATTTTTCCGCTGGACGAACTTGGCGCCCCGTCCTTCGGGCGGTTATTTTTGGACGCGGCTATGCCCGCGGCCGATTTTTGGCATGCTGAGGCCGTTCGCAAAGTCTCGCCCCATTCCGAGTCCGGCGGACGAAGTTGGCCAGCCCCTCCCCCCAAGGCTATAGCCCACCCGTTTTTTGGCCATTTTTCCGCTGGACGAACTTGGCGCTCTGGCCTTCGGGAGGTTATTTTTGGGCGCGGCTGTGGCTGCGGCCTATTTTTGGCACGCGGAGGCCGCTCGCAAAGTCTCGCCCCATTCCGAGTGCGACGGACGAAGTTGGCCAGCCCCTCTCCCCAAGGCTATAGCCCACCCGTTTTTTGGCCATTTTTCCGCTGGAAGAACTTGGCGCCCCGGCCTTCGGGCGGTTATTTTTGGGCGCGGCTGTGCCCGTGGCCGATTTTTGGCACGCGGAGGCCGTTCGCAAAGTCTCGCCCCATTCCGAGTCCGGCGGACGAAGTTGGCCAGCCCCTCCCCCCAAGGCTATAGCCCACCCGTTTTTTGGCCATTTTTCCGCTGGACGAACTTGGCGCCCCAGCCTTCGGGCAGTTATTTTGGGGCGCGGCTGTGCCCGCGGCCTATTTTGGGCACGCGGAGGCCGTTCGCAAAGTCTCACCCCATTCCGAGTCCGGCGGACGAAGTTGGCCAGCCCCTCCCCCCAAGGCTATAGCCCACCCGTTTTTTGGCCATATTTCCGCTGGACGAACTTGGCGCCCCGGCCTTCGGGCGGTTATTTTTGGGCACGGCTGTGCCCGCGGCCTATTTTTGGCACACGGAGGCTGCTCGCAAAGTCTCGCCACATTTCGAGTCCGGCGGACGAACTTGGCCAGCTCCACCCCCCAAGGCTATAGCCCACCCGTTTTTGTGGCCTTTTTCCGCTGGACGAACTTGGCGCCCCGGCCTTCAGGCGGTTATTTTTGGGCACGGCTGTGCCCGCGGCCTATTTTTGGCACACGGAGGCTGCTCGCAAAGTCTCGCCACATTTCGAGTCCGGCGGACGAACTTGGCCAGCTCCACCCCCCAAGGCTATAGCCCACCCGTTTTTGTGGCCTTTTTCCGCTGGACGAACATGGCGCCCCGGCCTTCGGTCGGTTATTTTTGGGCGCGGCTGTGTTCGCGGCCTATTTTTAGCACGCGGAGGCCACTCGCAAAGTCTCGCCCCATTCTGAGTCCGGCGGACGAAGTTGGCCAGCCCCTCCCCCCAAGGCTATAGCCCACCCGTTTTTTAGCCATGTTTCCGCTGGACGAACTTGGCGCCCCGGCCTTCGGGTGGTTATTTTTGGGCGCGGCTGTGCCCGCGGCCGATTTTTGGCACGCGGAGGACGCTCGCAAAGTCTCGCCCCATTCCGAGTCCGGCGGACGAAGTTGGGCAGCCCCTCCCCCCAAGGCTTTAGCCCACCTGTTTTTTGGCCATTTTTCCGCTGGGGGGTTTGGGCGCAACGACCTTCGGGGGGTTATTTTTGGGCGCGGCTGTGCCCGCGGCCTATTTTTGGCACGCGGAGGCCGCTCGCAAAGTCTCGCCCAATTCCGAGTCCGGCGGACGAAGTTGGCCAGCCCCTCCCCGCAAGGCTATAGCCCACCGGTTTTTTGGCCATTTTTCCGCTGGACGAACACCGGGCGGTTATTTTTGGGTACGGCTGTGCCCGCTGCCTATTTTTCGCATGCGGAGGCCGCTCGCAAAGGTTTGCCCCATTCCGAGTCCGGCGGACGACGTTGGCCAGCCCCTCCCCCCATGGCTATAGCCCACCCGTTTTTTGGCCATTTTTCCGCTGGACGAACTTGGCGACCCGGCTTTTGGGTGGTTATTTTTGGGCGCGGCTGTGCCCGGGGCCTATTTTTACCACACGGAGGCCGCTCGCAAAGTCTCGCGCCATTCCGAGTCCGGCGGACGAAGTTGGCCAGCCCCACCACCCAAGGCTATAGCCCACCCGTGTTTGTGGCCTTTTTCCGCTGGACGAACTTGGCGCCCCGGCCTTCGGATGGTTATTTTTGGGCGCGGCTGTGTCCGGGGTTTATTTTTGGCACACGGAGGCCGCTCGCAAAGTCTCGTGCCATTCCGAGTCCGGCGGACGAAGTTGGCCAGCACCACCGCCCAAGGCTCTAGCCCACCCATTTTTGTGGCCTTTTTCCGCTGGACGAACTTGGCGCACCGGCCTTCGGGCGGTTATTTTTGGGTGCGGCTGTGCCCGGGGCCTATTCTTGTCACACGGAGGTCGCTCGCAACGTCTCGCGCCATTCCGAGTCCGGCGGACGAAGTTGCCCAGCCCCACCCCCCACGGCTATAGCCCACCCGTTTTTTGGCCATTTTTCCGCTGGACGAACTTGGCGACCCGGCTTTTGGGTGGTTATTTTTGGGCGCGGCTGTGCCCGGGGCCTATTTTTACCACACGGAGGCCGCTCGCAAAGTCTCGCGCCATTCCGAGTCCGGCGGACGAAGTTGGCCAGCCCCACCACCCAAGGCTATAGCCCACCCGTTTTTGTGGCCTTCTTCCGCTGGACGAACTTGGCGCCCCGGCCTTCGGGCTGGTATTTTTGGGCGCGGCTGTGTCCGCGGCCTATTTTTGGCACACGGAGTCCCCTCGCAAAGTCTCGCGCCATTCCGAGTCCGGCGGACGATGTTCGCCAGCCCCACCCCCCAAGGCTATAGCCCACCCGTTTTTGTGGCCTTTTTCCTCTGGACGAACTTAGCGCCCCGGCCTTCGGGCGGGTATTTTTGGCTGCGGCCGTGCCCACGGCCTATTTTTGGCAAACGGAGCCGCCTCGCAAAGTTTCGCGCCATTCCGAGTCCGGCGGACGAAGTTGGTGCGCCCCACCCCCCAGGCCATAGCCCACCCGTTTTTGTGGCCATTTTCCGCTGGACGAACTTGGCGCCCCGGCCTTCGGGCGGTTATTTTTGGGCGCAGCTGTGCCAGCGGCCTATTTTTGGCACACGGAGGCCCCTCGCAAAGTCTCGCGCCATTCCGAGTCCGGCGGACGAAGTTGGCCAGCCCCACCCCCCAAGGCTATAGCCCACCCGTTTTTGTGGCCTTTTTCCGCTGGACGAACTTGCCGCCCTGGCCTTCGGGCGGTTATTTTTGGGCGCGGCTGTGAACGGGGCCTATTTTTGGCACACGGAGGCCGCTCGCAAAGTCTCGCGCCATTCCGAGTCCGGCGGACGAAGTTGGCAAGCCCCACCCCCCAAGGCTATAGCCCACCCGTTTTTATGGCCTTTTTCCGCTGGACGAACTGGGCGCCCCGGCTTTCGGGCGGTTATTTTTGGGCGCGGCTGTGCCCGGGGCCTATTTTTGGCACACGGAGGCCGCTCGTAAAGTCTCGCGCCATTCCGAGTCCGGCGGACGAAGTCGGCCAGCCCCACCCCCCAAGGCTATAGCCCACCCGTTTTTGTGGCCTTTTTCCGCTGGACGAACTTGGCGCCCCGGCCTTCGGGCTGTTATTTTTGGGCGTGGCTGTGTCCAGGGCCTAGTTTTGGCACTCGAAGGCCGCTCGCAAAGTCTCGCAACATTCCGAGTCCGGCGGACGAAGTTGGCCAGCCGCACCCCCCAAGGCTATAGCCCACCCGTTTTTGTGGCCTTTTTCCGCTGGACGAACTTGGCGCCCTGGCCTTCGGGCCGTTATTTTTGGGCGCGACTGTGCCCGGGGCCTACTTTTGGCACACGGAGTCGGTCGCAAAGTCTCGTGCCATTCCGAGTCCGGCGGACGAAGTTGGCCAGCCCCACCCCCCAAGGCTATAGCCCACCCTTTTTTGAGGCCTTTTTCCGCTGGACGAACTTGCCGCCCTGGCCTTCGGGCGGTTATTTTTGGGCGCGGCTGTGTACGGGGCCTATTTTTGGCACACGGAGGCCGCTCGCAAAGTCTCGCGCCATTCCAAGTCCGGTGGACGAAGTTGGCCAGCCCCACCCCCCAAGGCTATAGCCCACCCGTTTTTGTGCCCTTTTTCCGCTGGACGAACTTGGCGCCCCGGCCTTCGGGCGGTTATTTTTAAGGCGCGCCTGTGCCCGGGGGCCTTTTTTTGGCACACGGAGGCCGCTCGCAAAGTCTCGCGCCTTTCCGAGTCCGGCGGACGAAGTTGGCCAGCCCCACCCCCCAAGGCTATGGCCCACCCGTTTTTGTGGCCTTTTTCCGCTGGACGAACATGGCGCCTTGGCCTTCGAGCGGTTAGTTTTGGGCGCAACTGTGTCCGGGGCCTATTTTTAGCACACGGAGGCCGCTCGCAAAGTCTCGCGCCATTCCGAGTCCGGGCGGATTTGTTGGCCAGCCCCACACCCAAGGGCAGTTGCCCACCGTTTTTGTGGCCTTTTTCCGCTGGACGAACTTGCCGCCCTGGCCTTCGGGCAGTTATTTTTGGACGCGGCTGTACACGAGGCCTATTTTTGGCACACGGAGGCCGCTCGCAAAGTCTCGCGCCATTCCGAGTCCGGCGGACGAAGTTGGCCAGCCCCACCCCCCAGGCGAGAGCCCACCCGTTTTTGTGGCCTTTTTCCGCTGGACGAACTTGGCGCCCCGGCCTTCGGGGGGGTATTTTTGGGCGCTGCTGTGCCCAAGGAGTATTTTTGGCACACGGAGGCACCTCGCAAAGTCTCGCGCCATTCCGAGTCCGGCGGACGAAGTTGGCCAGCCCCACCCCCCAAGGCTATAGCCCACCCGTTTTTCTGGCCTTTTTCCGCTGGACGAACTTGGCGCCCCGGCCTTCGGGCGGGTATTTTTGGGCGCTGCTGTGCCCAAGGAGTATTTTTGGTACACGGAGGCACCTCGCAAAGTCTCGCGCCATTCCGAGTCCGGCGGACGAAGTTGCCCAGCCCCACCCCCCAAGGCTATAGCCCACCCGTTTTTGTGGCCTTTTTCCGCTGGACGAACTTGGCACCCCGGCCTTCGCGCTGTTATTTTTGGGCGCTGCTGTGCCCACGGCCTATTTTTGGTACGTACAGGCCGCTCGCAAAGTCTCACCCCATTCCGAGTCCGGCAGACGATGTTGGCCAGCCCCTCCCCCCAAGGCTATCGCCCACCCGTTTTTTGGCCATTTTTCCGCTGGACGAACTTGGCGCCCCGGCCTTCGTGCAGTTATTTTTGGGCGCGGCTGTGCTCGTGGCCTATTTTTGGCACGCGGAGGCCAGTCGCAAAGTCTCGCCCCATTCCGAGTCCGGCGGACGAAGTGGGCCAGCCCCTCCTCCTTAGGCTATAGCCCACCCATTTTTTGGCCATTTTTCCGCAGGACGAACATGTCGCCCCGGCCTTCGGGTGGTTATTTTTGGGCGCGGCTGTGCCCATGGCCTATTTTTGGCACGCGGAAGCCGCTCGCAATGTCTCGCCCCATTCCGAGTCCGGCGGACGAAGTTGGCCAGCCCCTCCCCCCAAGGCTATAGCCCACCCATTTTTTGGCCATTTTTCCGCTGGACGAACATGGCGCCCCGGCCTTCAGGGGGTCATTTTTGGACGTGGCTGTACCCGTGGCCTATTTTTGGCATGCGGAGGCCGCTCGCAAAGTCTCGCCCCATTCCGAGTCCGGCGGACGAAGTTGGCCACCCCCTCCCCCCAAGGCTATAGCCCACCCGTTTTTTGGCCATTTTTCCGCTGGTGGGTTTGGGCGCGCCGACCTTCGCGCTGTTATTTTTGGGCGCGGCTCTGCCAGCGGCCTATTTTTGGCACGCGGAGGCCGCTCGCAATGTCTCGCCTCATTCCGAGTCCGGCGGACGAAGTTGGCCAGCCCCTCCCCCCAAGGCTATAGCCCACCCGTTTTTTGGCTATTTTTCCGCTGGACGAACATGGCGCCCCGGCCTTCGGGAGGTTATTTTTGGGTGCGGCTGTGCCCTCGGCGGCCGCTCACAAAGTCCTGCCCCATTCCGAGTCCGGCGGACGAAGTTGGCCAGCCCCTCCCCCCAAGGCTATAGCCCACCCGTTTTTTGGCCATTTTTCTGCTGGACGAACTTGGCGCCCCGGCCTTCGGGCGGTTATTTTTGGGCGCGGCTGTGCCCGCGGCCTATTTTTGGCACGCGGAGGCCGCTCGCAAAGTGTCACCCCATTCAGAGTCCGGCGGACGAAGTTGGCCATCCCCTCCCCCCAAGGCTATAGCCCACCCGTTTTTTGCCCATTTTTCCGCCGGACGAACTTGGCACCCCGGCCTTCGCGCTGTTATTTTTGGGCGCTGCTGTGCCCACGGCCTATTTTTGGTACGCACAGGCCGCTCGCAAAGTCTCACCCCATTCCGAGTCCGGCAGACGATGTTGGCCAGCCCCTCCCCCCAAGGCTATCGTCCACCCGTTTTTTGGCCATTTTTCCGCTGGTCGAACTTGGCGCCCCGGCCTTCCTGCAGTTATTTTTGGGCGCGGCTGTGCTCATGGCCTATTTTTGGCACGCGGAGGCCAGTCGCAAAGTCTCGCCCCATTCCGAGTCCGGCGGACGAAGTGGGCCAGCCCCTCGTCCTTAGGCTATAGCCCACCCGTTTTTTGGCCATTTTTCCGCTGGACGAACTTGGCGCCCCGGCCTTCGGGCGGTTATTTTTGGGCGCAGCTGTGCCCGTGGCCTATTTTTGGCACGCGGAGGCCGCTCGCAAAGTCTCGCCCCATTCCGAGTCCGGCGGACGAAGTTGGCCAGCCCCTCGCCCCAAGGCTATAGCCCACCCGTTTTTTGGCCATTTTTCCGCTGGACGAACTTGGCGCCCCGGCCTTCGGGCGGTTATTTTTGGGCGCGGCTGTGTCCGCGGCCTATTTTTGGCACGTGGAGGCTGCTCACAAAGTCTCGCCCCATTCCGAGTCCGGCGGACGAAGTTTGCCAGCCCCTCCCCCCAAGGCTATAGCCCACCGTTTTTTGGCCATTTTTCCGCTGGATGAACATGGCACCCCGGCCTTCCGGCGGTTATTTTTGGGCGCGGCTGCGCCCGCGGCTTATTTTTGGCACGCGGAGGCCGATCGCAAAGTCTCGCCCCATTCTGAGTCCGGCGGACGAAGTTGGCCAGCCCCTCCCCCCAAGGCTATAGCCCACCCGTTTTTTGGCCATTTTTCTGCTGGGGGGTTTGGGCGCGCCGAACTTCGGGCGGTTATTTTTACGCACGGCTGTGCCCGTGGCCTAGTTTTGGCACGCAAAGGCCGCTCGCAAAGTCTCGCCCCATTCCGAGTCCGGTGGACGAAGTTGGCCAGCCCCTCCCCCGAAGGCTATAGCCCACCCGTTTTTTGGCCATTTTTCCGCTGGACGAACTTGGCGCCCCGGACTTCGGGTGGTTATTTTTGGGCGCGGCTGTGCCTGCGGCCTATTTTTGGCTCACAGAGGCCGCTCGCAAAGTCTCGCCCCATTCCGAGTCCGGCGGACGAAGTGGCCAGCCCCTCCCCCCAAGGCTATAGCCCACCCGTTTTTTGGCCATTTTTCCGCTGGACGAACATGGCGCCCCGGCCTTCCGGCGGTTATTTTTGGGCGCGGCTGCACCTGCGGCTTATTTTTGGTACGCACAGGCCGCTCGCAAAGTCTCACCCCATTCCGAGTCCGGCAGACGATGTTGGCCAGCCCCTCCCCCCAAGGCTATCGTCCACCCGTTTTTTGGCCATTTTTCCGCTGGTCGAACTTGGCGCCCCGGCCTTCGTGCAGTTATTTTTGGGCGCGGCTGTGCTCATGGCCTATTTTTGGCACGCGGAGGCCAGTCGCAAAGTCTCGCCCCATTCCGAGTCCGGCGGACGAAGTGGGCCAGCCCCTCGTCCTTAGGCTATAGCCCACCCGTTTTTTGGCCATTTTTCCGCTGGACGAACTTGGCGCCCCGGCCTTCGGGCGGTTATTTTTGGGCGCAGCTGTGCCCGTGGCCTATTTTTGGCACGCGGAGGCCGCTCGCAAAGTCTCGCCCCATTCCGAGTCCGGCGGACGAAGTTGGCCAGCCCCTCCCCCCAAGGCTATAGCCCACCCGTTTTTTGGCCATTTTTCCGCTGGACGAACTTGGCGCCCCGGCCTTCGGGCGGTTATTTTTGGGCGCGGCTGTGACCGCGGCCTATTTTTGGCACGTGGAGGCCGCTCACAAAGGCTCGCCCCATTCCGAGTCCGGCGGACGAAGTTGGCCAGCCCCTCCCCCCAAGGCTATAGCCCACCGTTTTTTGGCCATTTTTCCGCTGGATGAACATGGCACCCCGGCCTTCCGGCGGTTATTTTTGGGCGCGGCTGCGCCCGCGGCTTATTTTTGGCACGCGGAGGCCGCTCGCAAAGTCTCGCCCCATTCTGAGTCCGGCGGACGAAGTTGGCCAGCCCCTCCCCCCAAGGCTATAGCCCACCCGTTTTTTGGCCATTTTTCTGCTCGGGGGTTTGGGCGCGCCGACCTTCGGGCGGTTATTTTTACGCACGGCTGTGCCCGTGGCCTAGTTTTGGCACGCAAAGGCCGCTCGCAAAGTCTCGCCCAATTCCGAGTCCGGCGGACGAAGTTGGCCAGCCCCTCCCCCGAAGGCTATAGCCCACCCGTTTTTTGGCCATTTTTCCGCTGGACGAACTTGGCGCCCCGGACTTCGGGTGGTTATTTTTGGGCGCGGCTGTGCCTGCGGCCTATTTTTGGCACGCGGAGGCCGCTCGCAAAGTCTCGCCCCATTCTGAGTCCGGCGGACGAAGTTGGCCAGCCCCTCCCCCCAAGGCTATAGCCCACCCGTTTTTTGGCCATTTTTCCGCTGGGGGGTTTGGGCGCGCCGACCTTCGGGCAGTTATTTTTGGGCGCGTCTGTGCCCGAGGCCTAGTTTTGGCACGCAGAGGCCGCTCGCAAAGTCTCGCCCCATTCCGAGTTCGGGCGGACGAGTGGGCCAGCCCTCCCCAAGGCTATAGCCCACCCGTTTTTGGCCATTTTTCCGCTGGGGGGTTTGGGCGCGCCTACCTTCGGGCGGTTATTTTTGGGCGCCACTGTGCCCGCGGCCTATTTTTGGCACGCGGAGGCCGCTCGCAAAGTGTCACCCCATTCCGAGTCCGGCGGACGAAGTTGGCCTGCCCCTCCCCCCAAGGCTATAGCCCACCCGTTTTTTGGCCATTTTTCCGATGGGGGGTTTGGGCGCGCCGACCTTCGGGCGGTTATTTTTGGGCGCGGCTGTGTCCGTGGCCTAGTTTTGGCACGCGGAGGCCGCTCGCAAAGTCTCGCCGCATTACGAGTCTGGCGGACGAAGTTGGCCAGCCCCTCCCCCCAAGGCTATAGCCCACCCGTTTTTTGGCCATTTTTCCGCTGGGGGGTTTGGGCGCGCCTGCCTTCAGGTGGTTATTTTTGGGCGCGGCTGTGCCCGTGGCCTAATTTTGGCACACGGAGGCCGCTCGTAAAGTCTCGCCCCATTCCGAGTCCGGTGGACGAAGTTGGCCAGCCCCTCCCCCCAAGGCTATAGCCCACCCGTTTTTTGGCCATTTTTCCGCTGGACGAACATGGCACCCCGGCCTTCCGGCGGTTATTTTTGGGTGCGGCTGCGCCCGTATCCTATTTTTGGCACGCGGAGGCCACTCGCAAAGTCACGCCCCATTCCGAGTCCGGCGGACGAAGTTGGCCAGCCCCTCCCCCCAAGGCTATAGCCCCCCCGTTTTTTGGCCATTTTTCCGCTGGGGGGTTTGGGCGCGCCGAC